>PRKT01001659.1:0-20734 GCA_003671525.1 Saccostrea glomerata | reverse complement strand
TATATATATATATATATATATATATATATATATATATATATATATATATATATATATATATATATATATATATATATATATATATATATATATATATATATATATATATATATATATATATATATATATATGACGATACGATATATACCGTTGAGCTTGAAATAAAAGATACCATTGAGTCCGTTAGAGAATTTAGTGAGGATATTTAACTGAAATACTTTGTAAGAAAATTATTAATTGATTTTGCAGAAACAGGATTGTCGTTTTTTTCTCAAAATTAAAACCAAGAGGAATAAACTTAAGGTAAACCAATTTACGTATTATAAAGATTTCTGGCGAACTTTACTGTTTTATTTTTTCAATAAAGTTGTTTTTATTTATTTTTATAAAATTCATCATATCCTTCATTACAGAGACGTCCAAAAGGCAAGAAAAGAAGAAACAGAATTAGAAATAATAGAAGTATAAGTGTTGGATAAGAAATATGCAAACTATCAGGCTTTGGATATTGGCGTGATAATTATTTTTATCACGTCTACATCTCTGAGTCACCTAGTGACGAATTTATTCTCTCCAATTTTGTTTATGTGTCATACGTTATCATTTGAACACTTTCAACATTTCTAAACATGCTGAACAAATTTCAATTAATTTTGACCTGTATCATCCATACGCGAAAAAGGGAAAATGTGGAGGTTGTGGATTTCATGTCCCTGTACCCCTTGAAGGCAATCTGCAATACTTAATTATTATTTTTTCTTTACTCTAAGACATTAAGTTGTCACAATGTTAACATGATTATAATAAGCATTGACCTCCCAACAAAAATCTTAATCAGGAAGTATTGTGCTAGGATTGGGCTATATAGAATATACAGTTAACGTGCATTCACTTTATTCTTTTTGAAATATTGTTACCATTTTAAACAAAGTACGTAGACAAAGTAATGGCATAAATATGATGAACAAGGCTGCCCTTCCTAAATTTTGAAATTGACAGAATATGTGTCCATTACATGATCAACAACATGGTATCACTATAATGTTTAATTTGAAAATTTGATTAAAACCTTGTCGCATATTGACGTTTACAACTCGAAAATAAAATATAGCTGAAAAAAATGTTTTTGTAATAGTATTAAAGTCTTCGGGCAGTCTTAATATAGATGCAGTTTGAAAGAAATAATACGAAAATGATTACTTTGTTTATTTATGTTCAAGTTTGAAATATACAGCAATACTCATGGTATGTTCAATAAAAAATAGTCTCATGATGTTTATAAGGGGTTCAACTTTAAATATATGTATATTGTACCTTGAAAAATTACAGAGTTTGAATTCTTATTCAAGTTTGCTTGACCCCCTTTTTATAGCTCTATTGTTTAGAGACCAGAAGAGCTTATGCGATAGTAATGCGTCCGTTGTCCGTCCGTCTGTCTGTCTGTAAACATTTTTTTTCAAAACGCTACTCCACCTACAGTTTCGGTCTGATTTCAATATAACAATACCGCACAAAAGAGGATTAAACTAAGATACATATTTCTGTGCATCGGTTTTTGATTTCGATGACAGTGTTGCTGTGGTTACTAAAAATAGAAATTTTTGTTAAATAATTTCAAAATGCTGCTCCTCCTACAGTTTGATCTGATTTCAGTATAACTTGGCTCACAAGTAGACTATACTGAGGTACATATATCTGTGCATCGGTTTTTGATTTCGATGAACGGTGTTGCAATGGTTACTAAAAATAGAAATTCCTGTAAAATGCTTTCAAAACGCTACTCCTTTTATAGTTTTGGCCTGATTTCAATCAACGTTGGCACACAAGTAGACTATACTAAGATACATATATCTTTGCATTTGTTTTTGATTTCGATGAAAGGTGTTGCCATTTTAACTAAAAATAGAAATTTCCATAAAATGATTTTAAATGCTATCACAAATACAGTTTTAATTTCATTAAGATATAACGTGGCATTCAGATTTACTACATTAAGATACATTATTGTTTTTTTTAATTTTTTTTTTATTTTGGTTTTTGATGAACAAAATTGAAAATTCTTTAAAATTTCATTAAAAGCTACTCCGAAAGGTGTAGTCTTATTGCAGTATTGCCACAAAAAGTGACTAAATCAAGGATCATTATTCTATTTTAATTGCTATTTTAAGGTTTCAAGTCCCAACTGCTACTTTTCTCTTCCTTTAATTGTTATAAGTATAAACCAGTAGAGCTACAGTCTCGACAGAGACTTCTGATTACTTATGTACACCATGTTTTCAATGTCATTATGGTGCTGGGGGTCAGACTGTGTAATATTTTACTTAAAATGTACAATACTTTATATTTGAGTACTCCTTTTCTGACCCCAATTTTGTAAACTGTGTTTTGCTTCTTCTGTCATTTACTTTAAAACATATTTCAGTTCTAAATGATGTTATTGGTTTTTAGCCTGCTTAAAAGAGAAGCTCGGGCATTTGGTAGGGGTTACTAAGGAACATAAATGTATCAATGTATTTTTATGATTTTTAATGAAATTTTCAGTGTTTGTTTGAAACTTTGCCGCAAAGAACGCAAAAACAGCTTGTTACGGCCATTTCGGTAACTAGACTTTTTAGGGTCATTAGTGTGATGTGACGTCATCGTTTTTGGGGCACAGTAATTTTTTGTATAGAGCCCGTATTATCATGGCAGAACGCGGCAGAGCTTAGTGCCGCAATTGTTACCAGTTTGTCATTTGCTAGCTTTCTATGTTTTCCATTCTTTGTACTGATATTTATTTCACCGGAGGAAACTTCTAATTGTTGAGTCATTTAGCTGTATACACTGTATATTTGTCATCTCGGTAAATTTAGCATTTTTATGAATCTCGCTGTAAAGTTAGTGTTAAAGGTACTTGTGCACTATGTTGGAATAATAATAATACTGCAATTAGTAAGTTAGGTACATTATTGACATACATATTGTAATTTCGCTGGATATGTGCACACTTATTACGTACGGGAGATAAATCTTTTTTCTGCCATGTTTTTCTATTATGATTTGTGTCAAGAAGAGTTATGCCTCTTTGTTTACATTTTGTCGACAGATTTTGTGTACATTGAAGTATTTTCTAGAATATAATCATGATTGTGTGATAGGATGTGTTATCATGTGTAACTTTCTTGAAATATCTTGTATTTATAGTATTCTTTCTTTGTATTTCCACATCATTTCCACGTTAGTGTAATAGTCATCGTCATTTCCATGTCAACTTTAACTTCAAGTCATATTTCCAAGTCATTCACTCATTGTCATCGTCATATCTCATCATCCTCATAAATAAAATCATTGGACGCATTTACAACATTGTTTCCTTAATTTCCTGTCCCGAGTCAATACACAGCTCTAAATGCTTTGATACAATATTTTGGCTTGGTGCAATGTTTACAGCGTCTGCTCTAGGGTCGCAAAGCTAGGCGTTGATCCCACTGCTGGACATGTAAACCGGTTTATATTATCGGATGAGACAGTAAAAACTGAAGCCCAATGTCACAATAGAAGCTGGCACGAAAAGATAAACTTTAACTTTCGGCAAAAAGCCTCGAAATAGCACAAAAGAGAGTACGGTGGTGGTTCCGGTTTGCGGATCCAAGTAACGGACATTTTCTAAAATGAAACTGACATCAAGCAAGTATTTAATTATTTCATAAGACATCATCAATGAATTGTTCGTTTTAGTAATGAAAAAGAAATAACCTGTGGATACTGATTAAGAAAAAAAAAAACACCTGCTAATCGTTTTTGTTTATGTCCGATCTCATTCTTTATTTAAAGTTACAGAGAGTCGGTAGACATCGAACCCGATGTTTAAAAGAAAGAATTTCAAAGTTATAAAGAATGCTAATGGAAATATTTTTAGAGCATTCTATATTACAATGAGTTCATGAATACTAAGTATCTACCGTTAACAATCTTTTATTTACGTGGGAGATATTATTGCGATTTTCGCGAGAGCTTCGTCATCGCGAATATTTCTCGCCGCTAACTGGTCCTAGACGTCTCTCTCTTATATCAAAAGATTCCAAAATGTCGATTAATGGCTATATTCATTTGTTTCATGATATTTGCGATTCAGACTACAGGACTGGGCCAATGTTCTATTCACGAACGAGTCCAGATTGTTTTGGGATAGCAGTGACGGCTGTTGTGTGTAGAGTGTATCATCGCATAGGGGAGCGGTACCAGGACACCTGTGTTGTACAACGACGACAATTCGGTGGATGTTTGGCTATTTTGACCCCATCCTGTATTTAAAACCCCCGCCTTGAGATCATTTAAGCATTTTAATTATGAATTCAATTTATCTTCAAAATTTTCAAAAAGAATATTTTTAAAGATAGAATATTCTAGCGGAAAAAAGAAACTGTGCATTATTTAATACATTAATAGATAATAAAAATAACAATGAACGCATTTTTATTTCTTGTAATACTATTAACTAATGTATTCATTACAACATTTCATAATCCATTAAAGTTAACGTCAAACAAAGTGAATTTAGGAACACTCGAAAGACACTGGATTCAACCTTGAATTAACAAAATTTGCATTCACGCAAGCTTGACATAGGTGCCTCATTGATAACATTAAAGTGTTCTGATATGCTTAAGGGATGTATCTTCCAGATCTTAGTGAAGGCCTGGCCTAAATCAGCCAACGTCACTGGCTGATTCGGCAAACGACGTAGACGTCGTTCCATTTCATACCAAAAATCTCGATAGGCGACAAATCGAGGGAACAGCTGACCAAGGCAAGATGTCGACATGCTGTTGAACTAAAACTTCCCTGACTACACGTGCAACATGTGGTCTTGCGTTGTCTTTTTGTAGAGTAATGTGATTTTGCTGTCCCTGTATGAAGGGTATCACATGGCGCTGAATCATTTCGTTTTGATAGCGCGGGCCAGTGAGATTTCCATTCAAAAATTTGTAGAGGGATCCTTTCATATGCTGTGATTCCACCCACACCATAATGCTACATCCACTGACTTGTCGTCGTTGCACAACACAAGTGTCCTGTAACCGCTCCCCTATTCGACGATACACTCTACAACGGCCGTCACTGCTATCCAAATGAAATCTGGACTCGTCCGTGAATAGAACATTGGCCCAGTCCTGTAGTCTGAATCGCAAATGTCATCTGCAAAACGCTAGTCTAGCAATACGATGACGTTGAAGCAATATTGGGCGAACAGCTGGACGTCTTGGTTTGATGTTGTGCTCGCGCAGACAAATACGAACATTTCTTAAACTGGTCATACTAAAATAGATTGCTTGTAAATTCTTATCTGAATAACAAAGGAAGATAATTTATGTGACCCATGATTAGAAACATTTATAAATATTTTTTTACAATTTAACTTCTTTACACGGTACTGCTCTAAACATAATCAATTAATAATCGAAATTCCATCATAATAAAGTTTTATGTACTAAAGTTTATTTCTTTAAAAAGTACCCGGTATATTATATTATAATACTTTCAAATACTAGGTATATATTATTCATGCGTCATACAATTATGGACTCGGTCTTTGCGTCGGTTAATATTAATATTTTTCTGGTGAATAACAAGCAATATTCAACACCAAAAGAGTCCATAATTGTTTTTATGATATAGTGATAATAGTCTGGATATAATATTAAATAGCAAAAATTTTAATAGTAATAGTTTCTCTTTACCATTTTCGGTAAACGTCGAAGAATCAAAAGTTAATTTGAATTAAGGTCCCCACGATTACCAAACAAGGTGTACAGGTTCCAGCACCTACTGATGGACCTTCATACACTTGATTGACATCGATTCCCTCGTGAATTATGTTGCCGGAAACAGTTGCCATTTGTTCATTTTTCAAAAAATATAATTAAACACTGCTTCTGGTTGTTTATAAGTTTAATAGATTCAGTAAGAATTATCGTTTAAAACAAATAAATAAAGGAAGAAAAATGCAGTAGAGTATATGTTTTTATTAGCCCACCTCAACGAAGTTGCGGGTAGCTCATGTAAAACGGCTCTGACGTCGCTACCAGGTTAGAGCTTCTAGAGCAGTTTTCTTCTTGTTTTCTCGCTTTCGCGAAAGTGAGGGGACTCATTCGTCTGTCAGTCTGTCCGTCGGTCGCAATATCGTTAACTTTGGTTATAACTTTTGAACGATCAGAACAGACGGAGCATACTTCACATGAAGATTACCTGAGAAGTCCTTTGCAAATTTAAAGCGATTTGTGACCCCATAACCTTGACCTTAAAGTTTGACGTTCTTTTCAATTTTTTTTATCTTTCCTTATAACTTGGTTGAGATGAAATAGGGCTTTGGCATGTCCATTTACTGTGACAACGTGTTTCTAAGCATGCTGGAATTTTTAACCCCTTGACATTAATATTTATCTACTAAAACACCGAAATACGTCTTTGAAGTTCAGGGATCCATGAAAGATGCCTCTAGTGTACTGTAGAAGTACTTATTTCCGCGTGGTATTAATTTACGCGATGTACGCGGTAACAAGTTTTCCGCGGAAATTTGTCCAAGCGTAATCAATATAAATGTAAGGCATATAGTGACAATCTAAGAAATCCGCGTAATTTTCTACCCGCGGATTAAACAGAAATTGAGATACCGCGGAATTATGACCCCGTGGAAAAAAGTACGTCTACAGTATTTCATTGTAGCAGTCAATGTTTTGGATGCTGTTATTTCAGATAAAATGGCAAAATAAATGTTTTTAGAGCAGCTAAAATAAGGTTTTCGGGACAAGTCTCATTTCCAGTTAACACTGTACAATTTTGACCAAACTTGCATGATTGATACATCAAAGAATGCCTGATACCTGACTTGCTTTAAATGCTGGATCTAATCTTAATATTCAATTAGGTCAGTGACAGTTTACAGTTAGTAGAGCAGGTTCATTACCAAAGGCATATCTGAATCAAAATTGCATGGATGATGCATCAGGGAATGAACACATTTTAAACTTGCTTCAGATGCTAGATTTGAAGTACATTTTCTGGTTGAGGGACTAGTTTGAAGTTATCGGATAAGTTCACTCTCTAGTAACTGGAAACCCTATCAGATCAAAACTGCATAAATGTTGGTGATGTATACCACTTATTCATAAGTTCATTGCATGTGGGACTTTACATTACTTAAATACAACATTCGCTGAGGTGAGCTCATTACTGTAGATTCCTTATTTTTGGTGAGTACGTATTATCGCGAATGAGGTCTTCAACCACAAATCGCGAGAATGATAATACGCGAATGGACGGTTGATCAAGAGATTTTACATAGATTTTAGTACCAATAAAATAAAAGCGAGTCATTTTATTTCGCGTGTAGTGCTTCTTGCGAAGTTACGCGATATTCTACTATGATTATTGGCTACTTCAAAGGAAAGCCGCGGACATTATTCTCCAATAAATCACGAACGTTATCAAAAAATTATCAGATCAGAAACACGTATACAACCTGTGCAGTTGAAATGTATATTTAACTTAAGAATGAAATACGTATTTAAACCACATTGATGTGTCGTCTTTTTGCAATTTAAACACTGTATATTGCCGAAAGTTGCTGATGAATGTAGGTTTCTAAAGCCAAGCTGGGCTGTTTTCCGAACCCCCCTCCGCCATATTTAAACTCCGTGATCTTGGTAATAAAGTGGTAAAATAGGAAACTGATTTTGTTATTGTATATTCAAAAAGATTAATCTTTTAAAGCTACAAACAATAAAAGGCTAATTTTAATATAGCGAAAGCTCAAATTGTCTGCACTCTAATCACAGGTAGTCGCCCGCGTGGCGCAGTGGTTAGAGCGTCTGCTCTAGAGTCGCGAAGTAAGGAGTCAATCCTTACGTCACGGGTTCGAATCCCACTGTGGGACGTGGAGACCGGTCCTTCGGATGAGACTGTATAAACCGAGGCCCCGTGTCGCAGTAGGTGCTGGCACGAAAAAGATCCCTCACTGCCCAAAGGCCCTGAGTGCCGAGCATAGGACAGAATTTGTAGCCCTCCACCGGCAAGTGGTGGCGTCTTTATATGAGTGAAAAATTCTCGAGACGGACGTTAAACAATATACAATCAATCAATCAATCACAGGTAAACAAACAAATTTACACTCTGGTGTTAAATGGAACAGAGTTAAAGCAGCATGGTGACCTACTTCGATTCACTATAGAGGAACGATCACGGATCAGTCGTATTTTAGGGCTGCTAGCTACATGTAGTAGAATAGAAATAAAGAAAAGAAAAGAAAAGAAATAAATTTCTCGACCTCGGAGGTTATTCTGCAACATTCACGAAAACGCGGACTTTATTTCTTAAGGGGGATGTACGGCCACCTTTAGTGCTGTGAGAACAAAATGTAAACATTTCTTCAAATGGCTAAATTCATCATATTTTGATCAAATTTTAAGTCCTTATGATAAAGATACAATAAATATTCATAACTGAATGCATGCTGTGCATATATAATCTATACTTTTGCAGAAAAATGCTTTTGATATGCTCCTTAGAACTGCGCAGCTACAGAATTCAGAAGAGCCTTAAAAAATCCAAAAAAAATATGCAAACTGTGCATCAATGTTCTCTCTATAACCATTTGTTTAGAAAATGTCTAAATTTTGCACTTTTAAATGATAATTTCAAGTTCAAAACAAGGTATTGTTGTCTTCAAAAAGAGTGTAAAGAACCATAAAAATAGTTCATGGGTAGCAGCACGTGGTCTATTTTTAGCACAGAATTTTGTTTTCTAGACCTCTTCTTAATATGGAGGGACATAACAATCTTTAAATGTAGAAGAGAATTACAGTTGCAAAATATTTCAAATAGTATGAACACTTTTAAAAGAGGAAATGTGTTATAGTATTGCTTGAAATAATTTATTTAGTATTGTTATCGAACAGTTGTTAAATAATGTACTTATTGATATCAAAGAAAAAAATCTTAAACTCTTTGATTCCAGGTAAGGAAAAATGAGCACCATCAAAGTTAAGAATTAAGAGTTTGTAAATTTGCCACAGATAACTTATAATATATATCAAAATTTTAATTATCACCAATGAAACACAAAGAAATTAAACACATGAAATCGATATGAATGACCTTGATTTAGTACCTACTAGTACGAGGGGTGATCACAAAGTTCGCGAACTATCTCTATATCTACAAAACCACAATGCAGATTAGAAACAAATTTGGTGCACACATAGCCAAACACAAGTTCTATAAAATAGCATATGCTGAATAAAGTTTTGCTCATGATGACGTCATTATGCAGGTACTTGTGACGAAAAATGGTTGCCTCAGTGGAACTCGTTTAACAAACGACTAAAATATTTATGGTATATCTTAAAAATGCCATTGAATTAGCATATAAGAATTTGTTCATAGTTTATTAAGACAAATGGCTTCCTACAAATTCAATCTGATTGGATAGATCGTTTTAGTGAAGGAAGGCAGATGGTTAAATATGATACTTGTTATATTGCCCAGTGATATATTAGCAAGTTTGAAAAGGGATATGTGTTTTAAATTAAGCAATATGCTATCAAAGACCTCCAATTTACACTTTGAAAATCAAGGACCTCCAATTTACACTTTGAAAAATACTTGAATATTTCAACAATAATATACTAGTAACTATCAAATACCTAAGATATATCGTTTACTTTTTGATCTACCTTCGTATACTCTGTCAAATAAACATTTACAATTTTGATTTTAGCATGTTTAGCGGAGCAACATTTTAAAAGGAGTGAAATCATTCAGAGTGGGTTAGGAGATTTAATGAATAAAAAAACTTTTTCTATTTGCCTTTTTTTGTCAAAATTACAATTTTACAGAGTAAAGAAAAAAAATTAACATTAATAAATATTTTATACCATCTTTAAAACGACGTTTGGTGGTCCTCCCAACTCAGGGAAAAATTATTGGGTCCGTATTTATAGGTGAGAAAAAAATTCCTTTAAACATATTCGTTGACGGAAGAAAAAAAAAGATGTAATGGGATGTAAAAAAATTGAGTCGGGCCATTTCTAGGCAGTAGATCGGGAGACAGGGCAACCAAATATTTTTATAACAAGTTGTCTTATAAGGCTAGTACAGTGTTCCATCATATACTTAGTAATGCAAAATTTTTTAATCTTTGGCACTATTTTGAAAAACAAACAGAGGATTTTTTTTTTTTGGGGGGGGGGGGTAGCCTCTCATTTTTTTGCGTGATAGACATAGCATATGCAATGGACTTTTCTTTGCAAACATTGTGCTTGTTTCTAAATTTCAAAGAACAACTCAATACATTTTATCAAGCTTCGTATGTTCATTGAGCGAGAGCTTACAATGTTGTCAACATAATGAGACATAATGCGTTTTTATGTCCAAACATTACTCCATACATTATGTGGTTCATCGCAAACAATCTAGCTATTTATGTGAGGTGCCTGAAGGAAATCCTATAACTGCCTATTTTTTCTATCTAACTGCTAAACAAAATAGACACATGAACCAACTTTTCGAATGTAAGACTTGTAATTACAATTTGTTTTTCATGCACCGCATATTGTTTCACATTTTCAAATTAAATGCTAAGCATCCTCCTTGCAGTGCCCCATTTGAAAATAACTTCTATCGCCACAGAAAAAAGACCCGCCGTAATCACATATGTTTAGGACATGTTTTATCTTTTTTTTTTCTTGAGTTTTAAAGAAACCAAAAATCATCAAGACTTGTTCCATGAAAAATTAAATATAATAACGGTAATAAACGTATCTATCCACAGCAGATATATGCACATGCCAACCACGTGCTCAGTGGAATGATATTATCGAGGAAACTCGAGCTGTAAACAGAACAGTTTTTCCCGATTTGCTGAAGTGGGGTTAAAATAGCTTTTTTTATTAATCAGACGATGCAATGCAACAAATAAAAGTAGTAAGTGATATAACCTAATGATTATTACTTAGTAATTTCTTGTCTTGATGTTATTATGGTCGCATTTATTCTAAAACCAATGCTATTCGAACTCTGTGTGACAGAGGAATGGCGGACGAAATAAACACATGGCCTCAGGAAGACACCCATATGAAAAATCAAATTTTCAAGAATTATGGATAATGACATGAAAAAAGCGAAACAAATGGTTGTAGCCATATTATCAATGAATCAAACTAACACTATATTCAATGCATTTTTCATCTCGTGAATGCTGTAGCTGCGCAGTTCTAACATGATTAATTTCCTCCTAATTAAAACAAAATAAACTTAATAATTGATTGATTTTGGTCTCTAACAGTAGGTAATTAGTGCATTAGCACTTTGAGTAACTTTGGGCTAGTTTAGTAGAGTATTAAGCGCATTCTTGGTATTTCTTATTTTACACCAGACTAGATCCAATATGGCTTGTACATCCCCCTTAAATGGGTATAATGAGGAATTTACAGTAATATCTAATTACTTATGTTTTAAACTATTGAAACGTTACATTGTCACTTAATTTGTCACATAAATGCACGGCATCGATATACAAATTTGTATTTAAGTTAACAGATTGGTCTTCAAGAGTAACGTTATTGTACTCATGATCACTGTCTGCTGTACTATTCAAATCAGCATCCATTGTATCAGTTCCAACAACGCTTTCATAGGCGTTTGTTTCATTTTCTTGTACAGTACGTGTGGAATAAGTTGTTAAAGATGCATTGTTTGAATCGTCTTGCCGTTTTAAAAACCAACGACGAAGGCAGTAGGTTACAAAGGTGAGATTGAAAACAAATGATACTATCAAAATATATGCAAATATAGGCATTCCTTGATTTTGATATCTTGGACTTAATTGATGTGTTGAAAATATTGATGAAGAATTTGAAATACTTTTACTTGTATCAAAACTCCAGCTGACACTTGTCCAAGTGGTTTCTAAATATACAAAAAAGAGAAAGAAATCAGTTATAACATCAAAATTCCTTTTTCTTGCATCAAAGTAAAAGTCCCTTTATTACAAATCCTAATTTAACAGTCGATAAGGCATGGATAAAGTCAATACGCAACACCTGTCTTATCATTCTTTACTCAAAGCAAAATATCAAAACTCTTCGATAAATTAATAATCGTCAACATTTTAGTCTGCATTCAGAGGAACATGATAGAATTAAGTACAAATGTTGACGTTTTGTGCATTTGGGTCCAGCAAATGAAAATCCACGAAATCATACGTTATCACGGCATACTGTCAAACAATTTTAAAATATTTTTCTGCAGTTCCATTATAAATTGTACTTTAAATGGCAATAATTATCATTTGTGGTAGGTGCATTTCAATATTGAATCTATACTCTAATTTTTTTTTTGGAAGTCATCACGGAGATGTGAGAAATGATAGCGTGTATTAACAAACAGCAATTCTGAACCAGTTGAAAAGTGGATTTAATCAGTGTAGTTTCACATTTAATTTTGGAAATTAATAACTATGTTTGAACAGGCATTCTTACATTTGTTTGGACTGTAAACAAATTCAGATAAATTTGTTTATCATAATACAATTGCTTTATTTTGTTAATTTTAATTAATAAAGACACCCTGATTTGCTTTATTTTTATAGCATGGATTATTGAAAAGAAATTATACCATGGAAGCCATGGTATAACTGCAACAATGTGAAATTATACCATGGTGTATGGGGATTTATACACAAATGCCTATAACATAGGGGCAATGGAAGTATCATAGGTTAAGTAATAGATAAACCATACAATTTTGACTGTTTTGTGGTGTATTATAAATTAACCTATGATACTTCCATTGCCCCTATGTTATAGGCATTTGTGTATAAATCCCCATACACCATGGTATAATTTCACATTGTTGCAGTTATACCATGGCTTCCATGGTATAATTTCTTTTCAATAATCCATGCTATAAAAATAAAGCAAATCAGGGTGTCTTTATTAATTAAAATTAACAAAATAAAGCAATTGTATTATGATAAACAAATTTATCTGAATTTGTTTACAGTCCAAACAAATGTAAGAATGCCTGTTCAAACATAGTTATTAATTTCCAAAATTAAATGTGAAACTACACTGATTAAATCCACTTTTCAACTGGTTCAGAATTGCTGTTGCCGACGTTTCAGTAGGACCCACATTACATTCAAATCAACACCGGGTTTTGGTAGACTTGGGCTCCGTCGAAATCGGATAAAACGGTCATCCTTTTCGTTCATAAAGTTCAGAGTATTTCCGTTTTCTCGCATGTGGCGCAGAATACCCGTTGTTAAGAGGTAGAGTGATTTAGGAGGGTAAAAATCCCCATCACGTTTCCTTACTTCAACTATGAACCTCGAGAGCCATCTGTTTATGTCATCCGCGGAAAAATGGTCCAAATTTGGAATATTTTCAAGTGCAGTATTTCGTGAAATGCGCCAATCATTAAACACACGAACTGACCATGCTGTACTTTTCTTAGTGTTGGCAGGGGTTGTCCCGGAGATAAGTTCATCCAAATCTTCGTCTTTGACTGGATTTCCGAATCTCAACGAATTCTCTGAAAGAGTACACGTATCCTGAATGGTAGTTACTTCCATGTTAGAATGGCTGGGTCCCGTTTCTCCACTCTCGGACTGATATCCAAGATCAAAAGTCATGTCCGCAAAATTAGATATCATGCACTCTGACTTTATGTAGTCCAGTTCTATACGATCGGCGATTTGACTTAATGTAAAGTTTTCATCGTCATCCCCAAGTTCATCGCCCAAAACTGGCAAAAGTTCCATGAAATCAAGATCGTCAACCTCCATCGTGTTTCTTAACTCAACTGTGCGCTTGACGCCAAATTTGAATCACGTGATCATTTGAAAGAGGTTCCCCATGAGGTTAAACTTTCGATAATTCTTAAATTTATCGCACTTTTTAAAAATATTTTCTCAAAAGTTCTATCAAAGTACAGAATATTTAGTGCTAAATATTATCTTTTAAATATTGTATTTAAAATAATAGAATTTATCACTTTTTTCTTATTGATTATAAATTCCCCATTTTCACCCCCTATTTTCTGACAATGGTTCCTTCTTTAATTAATGATGATGCAATTTTCCGAGAATCGTTTCTTCTTTAATTTGTGATGATGCAATACCTTGAATGAGGTTCCATAGGGATAATGCTTGAATAAAATTATATTACACTTAAATTAATACTAATAAACATGTTGTACCCATTTAAAATAAATTTAATATTTATATATCATAGGTTAAAACAGATAAACCATACATATTTTGACTGTTTTGTGGTGTATTGTAAATTATACCATGGTTTGGATTTCACGACCCTGGGTAACCTCAACCTCACTCGACTTCGTCTCGTGAGGTTAAACCCAGGGTCGTGAAATCCAAACCATGGTATAATTTACAATACACCACAAAACAGTCAAAATTGTATGGTTTATCTATTACATAGACTGATAGAATAGAACTTCGCGAGCCTCGCGTGAGTGTCACCGATATCCCGTTTATCCAATGATTATACATGTATAATTAACATGTATAATTAATCTCCCATCTGAATGTTTCGTAGGAAAGATGGTTTTGTCAAGCCCTATTTTAAGTTATTTTTTTCTGATTTGGTCGACTTTGTCAAAGTAACAGGCCTACCGGGCTTCCCTCTCTAACCATACTGCTTTGTTTATCAAAAATTCGTATGCGTGCACGGCATGGAATATGGAACCCTGAACTAAATTATTAATAATCTTAATGAAATAATCAGCATTAATTACTTATGAAACTTAATTTTTTTTTAAAGTGTCTACATTTGTGAGTAGTAAAAAATTACAAATCCTATCGGAAATTTTTTAAAAGGTTTTTGCTGAGATGCGCCTACTGTCATTTTAAATGTATTCTGAAAATAGTGTACAGTGTATTATCAATGCTAACATGACCCATATTCAACGAGGCAAAATCATGTGTAAAAACTCAGTATCTCAATATCTGCAATTGTTCAAAAACTAAATATGTAAAACGCATTGTTTGATGGCGAAATGTAAAATCAACGTAAAATGTAATAAATTAGAATTATAATTTTTTGTTATCACATATTGGGTCGAGGTCAACGGAGAGCTAGTAACATGTATGTGCAGTATTAACCCATGAAACAGTACAGTACATGTAATGCCGGGCAGAGAGTAATAGTGAAAAATGAGTGGATTTGAAATTCAATTCCTGATTTAATGTTGCATTAATAAAATTTTATTATGTCTTATTTTATTTTTCCGACGTAATTTTAGAAACCGATTTTTAACAAAACAAATTTTCTGACCAAGATTGATAATTACCGTTTCATGCATATGGATTAAAGCTGAATACGATTCGTGAAAGGAATGTGTCCGCCATTTTTGCTCGGAGAACCTGCAGACCCCTATATAAAGGCCAGGACTTATTCTCTTTTCAGTGTAATCAGATGACACTGGTGTAGACGGACGTATGCTATACAGCACTCGGTAGAGACAATAATAACGTAATACTTCGTCTAATGCAGGTAAGTAAGATACCAAAGAAACTTAGAATAATAGTTGTACAGGTCATTGCAGTATACAAACAAACACAAATACACGTAGCCGCAATAAAATGTAAACAAAAGCAATGCAAGATAGCCAGCACGAATACGGGTCGCCATTCCACGCCGATACCCGTGACAATAAAGAAATCAGGTGTGACAAATCTGAAGAGTATACCTTGGTGTTAATGTTTCGTGGATAATGATATCGAAAATGGCGTATGCCTATTTACGAGTCGTGTTCAGCTTTAAATAGATATTTCCATTCGGAATGTATAAAGTTTTAACGCTGTTTATGGAGAAAAAAGAAAATGATAAAAATATTTGGTTGTGTAGATAAATAATCGAAGAAGACAATGGTAATACTGAGTAAGCATTCAGCCAGAATGGTTAGTTTCCTATGAAAGCGTAAATGCGTTTGTGTAATTCGGAGTTATTAAATTTGAAGTAAAAATTTCAATAGTTGCTAAGTCTAGAACCTTTTTGATTTGTTCGAATTTCACCTGGTCGGAATTAATATTTTTCCGGATGTAAACAGTAGGTGATGCGTATTCGTAATACTACGCTGGAGAGTACTTTGTTCACTAGTGTGTTTTACAATTAATATTTTGAGTTTACATTTACAAAAGACTACTGATTTAGAAAAAAAATTTCAAATCACTATCTTCAGTTTGATACAGAATGTTTATATTTTTATCAAAACAATTTCTGCACTCTTTCATATAGCGTAGATTTAATTCATGTGTTCTCCCCGGCTACCGTTTTGAGGGCTCTGACAGTAAACTAATAGACGTGACCTCGTCTAAAAATAAAAAATAAAAACTTCTCAATTGCAAGAATCACTGGGCCAGGAAAGATAAAAGTTGCAAAATAAACAATCAAACTTTTTTAAATAGGAAAAATCCTCTTCTATAGAATGGAAAAGCAATCATTAGGTAGACAGTGTACGTTCACGTTTGTTCAAATCATGATTCCAGGGGGTAGGGAGGGGCCAAAATGGGGATGAAATTTTTAGTAAGGAATATAAAGGAAAAAATCTTCTGTTCAAGAACAGTTATTATAAGCCATTGTTTTTAATATGAAAGCATTCTCAGGTAGTTTAAAATTTAAGTCCTACTTTTCAATACTGAACTTTTTTGTGCTTTTTTTCTAGCCAATATACTCAGGTGAGCGATTTGGCCCATGGGCCTCTTGTTTATATGTACAGTCAGTTTAGAAGCATTCTTAAATCTTCAATTGTGTGCAGATCCAGGACGTTCTAGTCTTGCATTTACTTTTTTTTTTTTTTGAATTCCTTAAATTTTGTTTCTGAATGAATAGAACGTCAATTGTATTTATAAAAAGACAATCAGAGGTAGATATATATATGTTGGTTGCCCTCCCTTGGACTCTGAGTGTACAATAAAGGACGCTTTTTTGTAAGTATGTTGGGATTCTTACTGAAAGCTTGTACTTTTTATGCACCCGGATCGATAGATCCGAGGCGTATATTGTTTCTGTCCTGTCTGTCTGTCTGTCTGTCTGTCTGTCTGTCTGTCTGTCTGTTTGTTTGTTTGTCCCCAAACTTTAACCTTCGCCATAACTTTTGAACCATGAAAGATAGAGACTTAATATGTGATATGCATACTCCACTAATTAATCTCTTTCAAACGACACCAAGGTCAATGACCTTGTGACCTTGACTGTGGCCTGTATGCTAAAAAATAGTTTTTTCTGCAAAATTTAACCTTCGCCATAACTTTTGAACCATAAAAGATAGAGACTTCATATTTGGTATGCATATTCTACTAATCAAGTTCTTTGAAATGACACCAAGGTCAATGACTTTGGGACCTTGACTGTGACCTATGTGCTAAAAATAGCTTTTTTGGAACTTTGTTGCTGCCGGGCGCATAGTGTTTCACAAACACATCTTGTTTTTTTATCTGTCAATATAAGTTATTGTTAATCTAAAACTGCGTGAATGTATTTTGCTGGCATTTCTGATTATTCTGATCTGTAACAGTTGATATATCAATAAAATACTTAAACACATAGAAAAAGTATTGAATAGATGGAGAAGTATTTTACTTTACCGCGTGTGAAACATCCATGGCTGAAGTTACAGTATAACCGGTTACAATTACACCATTGCAAACATCCTTTACCGTACGCTGGATAAGGGCATTGTGCAGAACAGTTTGTTTTATAGTACCCTGGCTCACATTCTACAACAAATCCATAATCTAAAACTATTTTGCCTTTACCTTATACACATACTGAATTTCTAAAGTTACACTATAATTTCATTTTTTATTCCAAAAATTACGTTGGAAACGAGTCATAATTTCAAAATTTATTGTTTCAAGTACATTAAAATTTGGAATTGACAAAGTCCTGGAAAAAATATTAAGTTTTAGGCATGCAGTGATCTTCCATTAATTCTGGAATAAAATGATTTGAAATCGACGGTACTCTACTTAACAAGTAGAGCTTTTTAAAAAAGCTTACCGTCTTTAGCAACAATCTTAAACAGTAAACTGATCTACCTATCAAGCCTTATCATTTTTTTCTTGATTTTGAATTTCTAAATTAGCTTTTACTGGCATTTGCCCTACCGCGGTTGTCGCTCGGTCATCTCTTTGATTGGCCGAGAGCTTTCGGTTCACCTCGGCTGATTCCGTTACCTTCCTCAAACAAGAAAGGGAAAAAGAATAATAACAAATAACTAGATACGATCTCGTTGCGAGCAACGAGTGGGTCTTCCGTCCGATTCTTGATGAGATGAGATAAGATTTTGATTGAGATTTTCATTCTAAAATAATGATTAAAATTGTGAAGAAGAACGAATTTGCCTCCATAATCTGTAAAAAAAAAATTGAACAATAAAGACTTTAAAATTCGACTTTTGGCCCCTCACAGCCCCTAATATTAGGGATCGACCCTAACCGAACTACCATACTAGGCACTTCCGGAAAATAACTTGACCATGTTGCAATATGGCAACATGTCCTCTACTTTCCCTGAAAAAATCAGCTTTCTAGCTTGAGCCGTTTTTGAGTTCCACCACAACCAGAGAGGCCGATAGCTACTGACCGGAAGTGAAATTCAAAAAATGAGAGAAAAGGTATAGAGTTTAGATAAAGATACACCTTCTCTGCAATTTTCAAGTAAATCGGTCGAGCCATCGACGAGAAATCCTCTGCACAAATAAGAATGTACAGTTTCAATACAAAGTAATCCCGATATTTTTCTTAAATATGAAAGCGATATTAGAAAACAAAATTCATTCTTTCTTAATCATAGGAAGTCCCTGCAGCAAGAATATACAAATCGTTTTTCTCATATGACCTCCTTAATGCTAATTGTGACGTCATTAACTTGTGCCTTTTGCACGTATTTTCTTAAAAAGTTGCAGAAGACATCAATTTTTAGTGGAATTTTCTTCAAGAAAACATACTCTGCCACCGTCGCCCGGAAAGATTTTGAGATATGTGATTTTTCATTTTCAGTTTACATAATAAATCCAAAAATAAAAGTGGGCGACGATGGCAGACACTATTTTCCAAAGAAATATAAGCACAGAAATGAGTCATTTTGAGGGTTTTCTGCATTAAACTTAGAAATCCACCAAATTAATGACGTCATTTAACCAGAAAGGTCCTCATTCATGCCATATTCATTCATGATTTATCATAGTCATCTACTCAACTATTGTTTAAGCCGATATCATAACTTTTTAATAACATTCACTTTTTAGGGCACATTAAAGCTCAAACTGTCCCTCTTCTTTGCAAAGAAAAAAATATATCTGACTTCTTGAAATTAAATTCCATGAAAAAGAAATCAAAATTGTCTTAAAGCATAGAAAAAAAAAGAAAAATTTTTAAAAATCGGAATGACTTTGACCTTTAAAGTATATTCAAGGTCAAATCATGTGTTACAATGCAATTGACCCCATGCTTCTACAACTTAGAGTTTTCAAGTTGTAAGGTTTAATGGTAAGTACAAAGAAGTTAAAGGACAATAACTCATATAAGGGGTCATCAGATCCTTTTGCACTTAAACAGTAAAATTAAGCCTAAAGATGCTTAAGACATTATTGAAGGTTTAGTGTCTCTACGGTCTATGGTTTCGGAGGAGTATCGATAACGAGGTTTTTCGCACAAGGGGCAATAACTTTTTAAAGGGTTAATTTTAGGGGACAAGAATGAAACAGTTTTAAGAATACATATTAATGATGCATAGACATTAATTATATGTTAAAATACAAAAGAGATATAAATAGAACTAAATTTCTCATTTTTGGAATGACCTAGACTTTTAACCTTTAGATAAATTTTCAGGTCAAAGGTCAATGAATCTTATGCAGTTGGTCCCATGTCTCTATGAATTTTCGTTTTAAAAATTTTTAATTATTTGTTAAATTCAAAAAGTTTCAGGGGCAATAACTCATTGAAGGGATCACCGAATGCTTTCGCAAGGACTAGATTGAAAAGTCCCCTTCATTAGTCGAAAACATTAGTGAAGTTTTCATACCTCAATAGTTTCAGAGGAGTAGCGATAACAAGCATTTCTTGTGAAAGGGGCAATAACTTCAAAAGGGATCAAGATTCATTTAAGCAGGGTAAACTGCAATAATCTTTTACGGAGTACATTCTTAATTCTTATGGAAAATGAATCTTTTCGATAAACAAAACAAAAAAAGGAGACTAATTGTTCACTGAACAATTAATGGTCTTTCCACCTTTCTTTTCAGTTTTCATGTCATTTGATTTAAAAACAAAAAAAAAACTAAAATAAAATAAAATAAAAAGTACTGCCAGCAGGATTCGAACTGTGGACCCTGAGATTGCCAGGCGAGCGCTCTATACACAACGCCACAGGCGCTCCGATGAAATTGTTTTCCGTAAACTAAAAGTGGAGAAAAAGGAAAAAATGATAGCACGTGGATAGTTTTAAATAGTACAGAAACACGTGTATTTATTTGTTTGTGATGGAACATAGAGAGGAATAATGAATCGTTCTGAGAGAAACGATTGGTGGATAATGAAAATGGAGATTTCCTATTAAAAAAAATCACTTGAGTTTGTTTGTAGTTTGAACAGATTGAATTAATCATACAGAGGTTATGATACATTTCTTTGGTTCATGTGCACTCTAATAGGCAAATGTAATTTGTT
>PRKT01001658.1:32491-60323 GCA_003671525.1 Saccostrea glomerata | reverse complement strand
AGAGGGAGGTGGTGGTGAGAATTCAGTCATTTATTTTCAACTATTTGTTTTCTTTACAATGATCATTTGTCCTCAATAATGGGCGTTTCATCCGTAGTATACAGACAACTCAGCAAGGCTTTTTCCTCCTGCATCTTTATAAGAACCATCAACTGGTTTCAAAGCCAAATTTTAGTAACATTTAACCATAAATTCTGATTTATTGAATGACATGTGAGTTAACCTGAGTGCGTTATATACTTTTGAAACTATTTCAGTGGAGAATAGTTTTTTCTCTAAACAATTACATGTATCATTCCATTTTTCCCTAGATAAACAACAGTTAAATTATCTTTTACAAAAATTACAAAACTCATAAATTATCTAGTATCACAACAAAAATGGTATGAATGATATTTGTTGCACAGAAAGAATAATTGACGACATAACCGGGCAAATGTCACACATAATATAAAAGAATCTCTACTTTTTTGGTCTTCAAAATTTCATATCAAAATGTTGTAAATGGGTATCAATTTTGTGATTGGTTGATTGAATTTTGTTTAACGTTCCTCTGGAGAATTTTTCACTCATATGGAGACTTCACTGTAAGCCAGTGGAGGGCTTAAAATTTTGACATTTACTCGGCACCCAGGGTCATTGAACAGTGAGGGATCTTTATCGTGCCAACGCCCGCCGCTGACACGGGGCCTCGGTTTTTAAGGTGTCATCCGAAGGATCCACAACTTTCACTTCAAAGTAGGGATGTCAATATGTCAATATTCGAATATTCATTCGATGAGTTGATATTCGATTATAAATTAATGATTCGAATATTCGGTTTTTAAGTATACAAGCATTGAAAAGAAAAATAAATCTGACAAAACCTGAAGTTTTATCAGAAATTGAATCAAATTCTCATCGTTGACCAATAATAAGATTTTATTTAAAACAGAATTAAAAGACACTCCTCTTGGATTACCTTAAAATTGTGAAGAATGTGTCTATTAAAATGATATAAATTATTCATTTGATCATTTAATTAGAAATATAACAGTGTCCAGTACTTGTAATTAGTTTGTATTTTTGAAAGGACAGATTTTTGTTTATGTATACATCATTTAAAATCATTATCAGGAAATTAATTAGCTAAAAGTAATTGCTTTTAATGTGTTCCATTAGATAATTGTTCTGTGTGGTATTAATCTGTAGGGTTATCAGTGTACTCTTTGGTAAGATGATTAATCTGGAACTTCTTAAAAGAATCTTATGAATTTTCGGGGGGAATTTTTTTTTATTACATTATGGATATAAACTCTTCATATATTCTGTAAAATATTTTAAGAAGATAAAGTTTATTTACAAAACTCTACATGAAATTTTATTAAAAAATAATGACATAAAACGTATACAGTGTATATTGCTTGACAAAAGAGTGAAGATACTCGTATATACATATTATAATGCAAGATGTATTTATTTTATCGAATATTCGAAAACTACTTTCGAATATCAATTATTGACAACTTTGACATCCCTACTTCAAAGTGCCGAGCGCATGGCGAAGGAACAGTTGCTTCCAATTTTTATGACTAGGTCAGTCGCGGCCGAGATACGAACTCACGACCTCCCGATCACAGAGCGAGCGCTCTACCGACTGAGCTATCGTGAACGGTCTATCAAGTTTGTGTGGTTTACCAGGAATTACATACAGTCATGGACGAAGTAAGGAGTCAATCCTTACGTTGCGGGTTCGAATCCAACTGCGGGACGTGGAGACCGGTCCTTCGGATGAGACCGTATAAACCAAGGCCCCGTGTCGCAGTAGGTGCTAGCACGAAAAAGATCCCTCACTGCTCAAAGGCCCTGATTGCCGAGCATAGGAAAAAATTTGTAGCCCTCCACCGGCAAGTGGTGGCGTCTCCACATGAGTGAAAAAATCTCGAGAGGGACGTTAAACAACATACAATCAATCAATCATACAGTCATGGAGCAGCAATATCTTCAACGTCATAGGTATTATAAAAAAAAATATGTGATTGAGCTTTCATTTCTCAACATTTTTCCAAGAATTCCTGTAGTGTACAGTTCGAGTTACCTTATTTACTCATCATCCAAACATTTTTTTGGTCAGGCTTAAAATCTATTAAACAAGTTAAGCATTTTTGTTTAAAAACCAAAAATTGCAGGTTTTTATGGAAAATGGTGTCATTGGTGACTCTCAATCACGTTCTTTACAGTCCGAATTAAGTTTTCGTCGATAATCTTCAGCGCGTCTTCCCGTATAGCCTTTTTACGTTCTAAAATTCAAATTTGCCATTTGTAGAAGAATGTCACAAATACCCTAGTTTACTACATGTTTTAATGTGCATATTTTGGATCTATGTTGGCGATATCTCGAGCATTGCACATAATTTGACAAAAGTGTGATGCTCCGTCAATTCATTTTCACAGTCGTTTTCACGGGAATCGCATAGGAGAAAAATCACTATATTTCTGTAAGTACTTCAAATATCACGTCAGAAATCATCAGTACATAATAATAGAACAATGTAAAGATACATTTGAGAAAATTTTCAAAAAAATTAAACAAATACACCTTAAACATTTTTTATTTCATATGTTTTAACTGGTGGTTAAACACTATACAATCAATCAATCTAAAATGTAAAATAAGCACAAAAGTTATTCTTCCTTTAAAGCCAACAGCTTTAATAGTTTCATAATTCATAAACACGTGTTGAAATCAAAATTTAAATGAAAGTAGAAAATATTAAGTTAATTTAAATATTTATTTCGACTATTGTATTTTTAAATGAACATCTAGTGCCTGTTTGAGATTTGTGAATTTCAGGGACCCTTGGTCAGGTCTTCTAGTGTTAGGGCGGAGCTCTAATGTTCATATAGTGAAAATGCATGAATTCTTTGCTTCTGGGTATAATGCCAATGATATTAGTACATATTTAGGATACAGAAAGCTGCCTAGTCCAAAAGGATTCTGGGCGCCTGGGTCAGGGGTAGTTGGAAAGGGGGGGGGGGGGGGGTGGGGGGGGGTAAAAGTCTGAAAATAAATTAATGCTTTGAAATCTGCTCTATGGTATTAATGAACCATTTATGATGAAATACTTACATCCACTGAATATTTTCTCCTTTATTTTTTAAGTAAACCGATTGCGTTAATCACTGCATGAACTACATTAGGCATGTCGCCTGTACATATTTCTTGATCAGTGGGTGTTCCATCAATGAAACGTAAAAAGACGTTCGCATCATTAGTACAATAATTAATCTTTTTTTAAATTCTACTTTAAATGATTACGTAAACAGATATAAATATAAACAATAAAATGTCTTTCTTTGTTTGTTATTACTGGAATTAACGGTCGCAGCTATTGCAGAGAAAAATTACATAACCTGCTATTTTTTCTGCAACAGCTGCTTCCGTTAATTCAAGTAATAATAAAAAAGAAAGCATTTTATTGTTTAAATAAAATTTATGTAACACTTTATTATGAATTAAAATATATGATAAAATCTCCATCATTTTTCAATCCTCAGGGTCAGTGGTTCTGATGGGTGGGGTGCACAATTGGTTATAACGTGAAAATGCATTTTCTCTTGTTACTCTGATCTACATATTGGTATTAAGGTAGGACACAATAGATAGGCCAAATTTTTCCTCAAATACAATTCTTCCTGGAACTTTGATATATTGTTCTAGGATACAAAAACTCTATTTATATATGATATGAAAGAAATTCAACCACACATTTTTTGCCCACACAGTTTGAAATATGGCCTATCAGACCCTTGTAAGAAGATTGTGAAATCAGAAATACGATTTGAGAATGAGCCTTATTTTTGAAATATCAATTGATCTATTGCATATTTCTGTAATATTTTTAATAAAGATAACCTTTTTGTTACTTTAAATCAGTAAGTCAAATTGATTCTGGAAAATTTGAGTAAAATATTAAGTAAAAATAGAACATACATAGCGTCGGAATTGAAAATTCACATGTAAATATCCGAAAGTTTAAGTTTTCCTAATAGAACATGTAGAATTCAATTTTTACAAAAAAATCAACAGAATGATTTAGATGGGTCCTAGAATAAAATATGTAAAAATAAAGAAAATTGAACCAGTGGTTTCAGATATTTTGGCAATTAACAAATTTCAATGGCAAAAAAAAAAAAAAAAAAAAAAAAAAAAAAAAAAAAAAAAAATAAAGATTCACGAGATGACGTTACAATATTTGACCTTTGACCTCTTGTTATGACCTTGGCCTTTGTAGTACATATAAAATGTAGACTCCTTATATATGTCTCCAAATATCACATCTCTACTCTTTAAGGATTAAAAGTTAAACTGCAATATAACAAACTATTACATGCTCGTTTATTGCACTTAGATAGAATAAACACATTCACAAATGTAAGCCCCTTAGTGACCAATATAGGATTCTCTGGGTTTTTTTCACAAAATATGACGCAAACATGCCAAAACTTATTTTTCTTATAGGGGTCATTCATTGATGTCAATATAGTAATATTATTTTTTTCCTCCAGTACTTTTTAAGAAATTTGATGTTTTGTCCTACCTTAAGTACCCGAAGAAAACATGCTATGTGTATAGTTATGGTTAGCAATGGGGAATTTCATGGCCTCTGGTTTAAATCACGAAAAAAAAAATACTCAGGTGACCTATAAGGCCCGTTGGCCTCTTGTTGTCAAGTGTGTAAAATATTGTGTCTCTAGGTGTATATCTTTTTCAAAAGAAAAAACGTGTAAAAGGCACTGAATTTAATTTCATAAGTACTCTTAAACTATCGAAATGTAGCCTTTGCATGAAAGAAATATAAATTACGCTTTTAAGCTTGAAATGTTACTTTTCCCTCTAGGCAAGCTATTAATATTTTAAATGTCCGTATAAATTGCTCACAATATGCTTGCACGATTCACTGTTAGTAATGGTTGAGTTTATCTTCCACCCTCTGTTGTTTACAGTAAGTACGTATGGTAACACAAAAGCAAGTAATGGAACAATAAAATCTTGTGATTATTACTTTTCATTTCAAAATAAATAATTCAAACACTCCTGACACTTTATCTTTTGTATAATCACTATTGCTTAAAACTGGTCCATAAATGTATCTAGCTCTCTATCGATCAATCAATACTTTTTTTTCAAATTTTAGCGGATATATTCTGATATGTTTCATTAGCCGTCGGATTTTGACATTGTGTTTTGAAAATAAAAGTAATACATGGATGGAGAACATGATAATAATACCCTGTAAATACAATAGGACACAGGAAACAAGACTTTAATTTTTAATTGGCTATTTTAATATTTAACAAACAATATCACATATCTGTTTAAATGAAGAGGAAATAAAAACGTTTCTAAAGGGGAAAAAATGATGTTATAAATTATTAAATTTTGGGTGAAACACCTTATTCACAGCTCATTTGCTTCACGACTAGGTTTAACTTTAATACATCTCTAAACACACTATCTCAAGTCTAAATCTAATTCTGCAAAAGATAATTCAAAGTTCAAAACAAATTCTCTACATATGCAATGTCTAAATCTATTCCATCCATACGTGCACTATTCCACATCATTAATTTACTTTTGTATACAACGGTACGGTAGCCAATTGGTAGGAAACTAACTTTGTTATTGGAAGGCCCGCGATTCTCGTTTGCCGCGCCTGGTCAAACCTAAGACGTAAACATGCATGTAGGTAGTAACTGTTCCTTCGCCAGGCGATTAAAGTAAATGAGGAAAATAACAGGATCGACATCGCATTTCCTATAGCAGACATGATTCATTTAGAGATTTCTGCTAGGAACTGAGAACGATAGTAGTGTTTTTGATGAGACTTTCACAAAATCATGAATGTGTACATATTGCCATTGTGCGCTTGAAACGTGGGGGATAATAATTTGGGTCCGTCTGTCTGTAACGCTTTCGTTTTCACACGATAACTCGAGAAGCCTTTGAGCTTTTGCAAAGAAATTTTGTAAAACATCTCCATATGGACTAAAGAAGAACCCTATTGATTTTAAGGTCAAAGGTCGAGGTAAGAAATTCGCAATTTCTGTCTGTTATGACACGTTCGTTTCCGCGTGATATCTCGAGAACCCTTCAAGCTTTTTCAATGAAACTTTACATTACAACTCCTTGTGGCCTAAGGAAGAATTTGTGATAATTCGACCGTGACCTTTTTGGTTATAAATCATGAAGTTCGAGTTCCATATGTTTTTCGGGTGTATTCTTCATAATTTTTACTTCCATGTCTTCTCCATCTTTAATTGATAAGGAAAAACACAAAAAAAATTTAAAATGCAGTGTATGTCCACATAACAATGTGCAAGTAAAGTTTAAATGACACAAGCTGGTCGTAATTAACGAGAGTTCTAATTCCTTTCACTGTATGACTTTAGTTTACTTAAAACCTTTATAATTACCGCCCGAAATACCAACAACGCATAAATGAATTCCTTTTAATAATTATCAATAGCTAGATTTTCAACAAACACCACAAAATCATTCTAGAGCTTATCCGGAAAAATCAATGGAACCGGAAGTGCCCTCCCCCTCAATGTCAAACTGTAGGAGTGGGGAATACATGTAAGAAGATATTATTATGTAACTATTGTAGCCAAGAGAGAGATAACTTTGGTAAGCCTCCTTGTCATCCTTATCTTAACCCTTATTAACATGGAAGAAGATAGACTACATGGTGAGACAGCTTTTCCAGCTGCAGAAACTAGCGTAACTAGAGGACGATCTGGTCTCCACATGGACAAAACCTTCAATGAAAGAATTTTTCTTAAATAGTGTGAACTCTCTGAGGAAATGGTTGTCTTGCCATTAATTCCTTTGAATAGAGGATAATGCAGTATATAACGTTGTGATTTTTAGGTCACCTGAGTAGCTCAGGTGACCTATTGCTATACGTTTTCGTCCGTCGTCGTGCGTCGTGTGTCGTGTGTTAACATTTGAACATTTTCATCTTCTTCTCTGAAACCACTGAACCAATTTCAACCAAATTTGGTATACAGCATCTATGGGTGGAGAGGAACAAAAATTGTGAATTTCATGGTCCCCGCCCCCCAGGGGCCTGAGGGGTGGGGCCAAAACCACTAAAATGATTGCAATCTTTAAAAATCTTCTTCTTTACTCCTGGACATCAAGCAGGCAAACTGTTGGCATGAATGTAATGTGCATTGAGTCCTCTACCAAAATTGTGAAATTCATGGCCCCAGGGTCTGGGGTTCTAGTGCTAGGGCGGGGCTCTATAGATTATATAGTGAAAATGCATTATTTCTTTGAAAATCTTCTTCTCTGCTCCTGGGTATTAAATAAACTAACTAAGCACATAGTTATGATGAGCAAGAGTGCCTCTTCCAGATTTGTGAATTTTATGGCCCCAGGGTCAGGGGTTCTGGTGTTAGGGCGGGGCTCTATAGATTATATAGTGAAAATGCATTATTTCTTTGAAAATCTTCTTCTCTGCTCCTGGGTATTAAATAAACTAACTAAGTACATAGTTATGATGAGCAAGAGTGCCTCTACCAAAATTGTGAATTTTATGGCCCCAGGGTCAGGGGTTCTGGTGTTAGGGCGGGGCTCTATTGATTATATAGTGAAAATACATGAATTCTTTGAAAATCTTCTTCTCAGCTCCTGGGTATTAAATAAACAAATTAAGTACATAATTATGATAAGCAAGTGTGCCTCTACCAAAATTGTGAATTTTATGGCCCCAGGGTCAGGGGTTCTTGTTTAAGGGGGGGGGGCTCTAATGATTATATAGGGAAATGC
Source organism: Saccostrea glomerata (assembly GCA_003671525.1). Classification (NCBI taxonomy): domain Eukaryota; kingdom Metazoa; phylum Mollusca; class Bivalvia; order Ostreida; family Ostreidae; genus Saccostrea; species Saccostrea glomerata. The sequence continues at coordinate 52,507 of PRKT01001658.1, read as the reverse complement.
ATGAATTCTTTGAACATCTTATCCTTTGCCCCTGGTTAATATGCTAATGATCTAATTACATATTTAAGGCCAGGATTTTTTTTTTAGTTTTTTAAACCCTCCGCTCAAGGTTTTGAATGTTTAGAAAAAAAATAAAACATTTTTTTCTTTCCGATGTCAAATTTGAGTCGGGATCGAGATTTCAAATTTACGAACTCGCACTTCTGGTTTTAGGGCGGGTAAATAAAGCTAGATCTGAGAAGAGCTTGGTTTAGTGTAAAATTCATCGATAAGAGTGCCATTCAGAACGTTTCACCCGTTCAAAAGACAAATAAAATGCTGACGACTTTGTTGCACAATGACATGATGGTGAGATAATTATGTATTCGTTTCAAAAGTAACTGTAAATTATTTTCCTCCCCCAGGTTTTTAACTGCCCGTGATAGCTATTGCATATTGCCAGGGACAATGTTTAGGTATCTATTATAGCTTACAGTCTAAGCATCATTCCTCAGAAAAGGGTTGCTTATGCATCAAGTGTAATGAATAAAACCATGGGAGAAGTGAATTCAAATTTGAGGAAGAACCTGAAGAAATAAAAAGAAATTCAAATATTAAAAGGCAAGAATATACAAATATATACAGGCATATAGTATCATTTGTATCAACCAGAAAAATTATTTTACACTTAATTGAAAAAAAATGTTGACCCTACTCCCCAATACTCCCTGTCTGTTTTATGATAGGAATTATAATTTTAGGCATCAAGTAAATTTTAGAACAATGTCTACACATTCATACATTAAAGAAATGAAGATATTTTGAAATATATTTTGATCAACATCACAAAATTTATGTAATTGGCCCAAACTGGCGGATGATGAAATAAGCAATTAAATGTTCTACTTTCCTATTTGTAAGCATCATGTGTCCAGTGGTGAGGAGCCTATTAGAATAGCATAAAAAAGAATGTACCAATGTTAATAATTGATTTATCAAAAAAAAAATTATTTCCTTCTCCTTCGGGACTTTTTTATTCTCATGTTCATAACTAAACCTAAACATAAAAAAATGCTGGCCTTATAATGAAGAAAGGGGCCTCTTTCAAAAAAGATAATTTCAAGGCTGCTGGGTCAGGGGTACCAGGGGGGTACTTTGACTAAAAATAAATTAATGCTTTGAAATCTGCCCTTTGATAAGCAATGGTGCCTCTTTCAAAATTTGTGAATTTCGTGGCTTTTGGATTAAAACACAAACCAAATATAATCGCTGGAAAGTTGTTACATGAAACTCAGGTGACCTATAAGGCCCGAGGGCCTCTTGTTTAATTCTAGGATTTCTGAACGTTTCTGCGTATTGTGTTAAAGCGCTTCAATAAAGTAAATTGGGATAAAAATGTTTTGCTACTTTTTTATCCTGTATACTTATTGAATTATACTGTTAAAATAATTCAATCTAAGAGCGGTGAAAAGTAAAAACTTGCCTGGGGAAATTTTGATCAAGGTCAATCGTCATGTAAGGGTGTAATAAATCGGTTCCGAGAAAAAATCAACAAAATGTACAAACTGGACCGTATTTTCTTCTAGTTCAGGTTCCAGGAACAAATCTTTTTGATTTTCATCATCATAAAAGTGAGTAATTTTGTTAACATGTAAAAGTTTCGTGTTTATAACGCTATACAGACATTTTCCCTGTGTGACTGTAATTATGAGTTGTGTTCACTAATGGGAAACAAGAAAAATAAGTCAAAGTCGAAGAAACGCCCAAGAAATAATTTTAGTGATACATCTTTAAGTGGATATTCATCAGTTAATACAACAATGGCAACTAAATCACATCAGAATCCTGATCTGCAAAGTTTAGATAAAATCCTAGATAATCACATGAATGCGTGCTTTAGCAATCGTGTAACACAGTGCTGCTTCTTGTTTCGTAAACTGGTTTCGTGTCGATGAAAAAGCTTGTATATTTAAGGGGGCCGACTATAGTTTCCATTGCGCAGTATTTCGCGCATCATAGTAAAAATAAGCGTACTTACTGTTTTAGTGCAACTTTTTTCGCTTCATTATTATAATTAAACAAAATTAAGAAATTATAGGTATAAAAAGGTAATTATAATTTAATATGACCGATTTTTAGCTGATTTTGCAATTGATAGGTAGGTTGACGTCGTTGCAGTGTGTTTTTGACGTTATGAAAATCTGTAGCTCCTAAAGAAAGGGGTAATAAAAATATTATTAAAGAAAAAGTAATAAACATATGCTCTTGAAATTTAAAACATAGAAATTTGAGAATATCTCCAATATTTTTATTATGTTTTCATGTGAATCCATTGTGTACGTCATATTTTGTAATACTCTATAAAAATAGTAAAATTTGCTAATTTTTTCACTTTGAGATGCCCCCTCTGGTAACAAGAAGGTAGAATTTTGTGTTTCTTACATATATTGTATAATATAGTATTGCTTATCAATAATCATAGTTTGAACAAAATGTCTATTGTAGTATTTGTATAATTTGCTTTAAAGAGCTAAAAATTGGCATCTTCCTATATAATCCTATAGTAAATGTACCTGTATATTGAGACGGTCCCTCAAAAATACCTGGACGGCAGATTTTCCCCAAACTTTGCATGTACACTGAAGTTAATGTAAGTTATATATGGTATAAAAATGAAGAGTTTCGCTATTGTAGTTTTCACACAATAAAACTTTAGTCGTATACGAAGGTAATTGATCATGAATGGTGATACCTATGTCGGCGAACATAAGGTCTCAAGCCTTGAAGTTTTCTCTAGAACTTTGCTTTTGTGTACAAAAGCTACATCAGAAGTAAAACTTAAGTACAGCTCGGACCAAAATATACGTGCACCGTTTAGAGCCACTCAGGAGACTGTTTTAACAGTATGGCGACTTTTGTACGTACTTTATGCTATGGCCTGATTGTCCATATGTGTTGTGATGTCCTGGGTAGTCTCAATTGAATCCATGGATGCTCTAGCACAAGTATGCAGGATGCTAAGTAGTTGTGATCTAATATCAACTGAAAATATACTGTGAATCATGGGTAATTCAGTGTACAGTTAAAATAACTGTTAAATTATTAAAAATTATTTTAAAATTTTTTTATGTCGGTCATGTGTCATCAATGCTGTTTTAAAGAAGCTTGACCTCTTCTTGATATTGACATTCTGAAGCTTGTGTAATCTGCAATTTGTCCATCTGTGGAGATGACAGAGACACCTCACTTTTAAGTTTTTTTCCTCCTTTTAAAAATAATTAATCTCGAATTATTTTTTTCAATTCATTTCTACACAACTCTGGTGAAACCCTTTTAAAGATTTTTAGTAAAATATCCTCAATTAAGTTACCAAAGACAAGATGTTATATATGAAAATTTTTTTTTACCTTTTTGTACATTCGGGATCAGAGAAACCCATGTTATTTCCTTCATTCCATAAAGAATATGCAGGATCCCTCTCCTTCATACCATCCTAAAGTGACAGGAGCAGATACGATCTTTCTGACCTCTTGGTTGCTGATCAGTTCGTCTTAAAATACGAGGTCTTGTTTTAACGTTCTAAGAGTTTTGTCGTAACTGTTTTTTATTTAACCCCTTCACTTCCGTACCGGTCAAATTGACCGGTGGCGCGTTAAAACACGACTTCGCGAAAATAAGATCTCCGTATCTATTTTGTGGTAGCATGAAGGTATATAAGCTATATATCATATTTTTGGAAATTTTCTCTACTTTTAAAATATCTAAAAAGATTATAACTTGATTGCCGTATTTAATCGATTTTACGTTGTAAAGACAAACGAGACTTTTTGAAAATGGCGTAATTTTACAAAGCAATTGCCGAATTTCCAGACGATTGACAATTTTTTTCCTGATTAACTTTATAAGAAAGCATGGTATATTCTTAAAGAATATTTTCTCTACTTTTAAAATATGTAAAAATTATTGTTATTACTTTAAAGTATATTTTAAAAACAAGAATTTTCTTGCACTTATGTGTTTTTTATCGATTTTATTCGTAATATTTAAACAAAGCTCAGTTTTACGTTTATTTCTGTGTTGAAATAGGGAAAACAAAATAAAGCTGGTAAAAGTAGAGAAAATTTCCTTTCCAACAAGCCCTTATAGGCCTTCCTACGCTCAGTATTTTCTTAATTACAATAATTTGAATTTGTGACCTTTGCATAATTTTTATGGAAAAATCGGTCAATATTTACATGTAACGTCAAGGTCGATATTGTTGCGTCTTACTCGAAACAACAAATTCTTTTATAAGACTTTTTTGACCATTCAAATATATTTTTTACTGAAATAAATGCATAATTCAAAAAAAAAAATAGATTTCAAAAAACAAATATATACTTTCGTTCTGCCTTTTGTGAAGTGAATGTTGATTTATTCATCTACATGTAATGATGTATATTTCTTGAAGTGATATACAATATTGATAAAAATTGTAGATTTCCAAAACGTCGATCTTTACTAAAAAAAAAAATCAATCAGATTTTTAATATTGTTGTATCTTGTTATACTGTATACTTATTAATTTGCAATTTAATTAGATCTATATTTAACAATACAAAAACTCGCATTTATAAATAAATACGACTCATCACTGTATGAGTTGATACGAATTGAAATAAACACGTGTTTCCGCTTTGGTGTAAACATGATGGCGATCCGAAATCTGAACGTCAATTTTCATGATTATTTCACGACGAAGATCATCACATCAATGAATCAAATAATACGGACATGCTTTTGATATTAGCAGGTGAGAATACGTGTATATTGACTGAAAAGTTTAAGTTTAAAACGCAATAGTTCACGTTCAAAAGAAAACTCAATGTACACATGTACTAGATCTTTATGTTTCCGTGTGCGTGTTTCGTATCGTTCAGCCAATTTTGCATTGCTTTTGAACTTTGATGCTTTTGACAATCACTCGTAAGTTCAAAGTAAAATCAAAGTTGTCATAATAATGGATAGTTGTTTTCAGTGTCTATGTACCAGTGTGTACAGGTGTACATGTACCACTTTCACATTTAAATTTTAGGGTGCTTTCAGCATATGCAACTGTACAATACTTTCATCTGTGAATACCCACTTTCTAAACCCACCATGAACTACGAGCGGAAGGTCAATTAATATGTAAGGACACCAATGAACAGGTAAATTTTTATTTTGGTATTGAAAATTTCTGTATTTCTAAAATTTAAAAAAATAAACTCTAATTTCATTTATGTCATTCTCATGATATTGCATTCATACAAGTTAATAAACATTTGATTTATATTTTGAAAAATAAGTGTTTGAAACACATAATACTTATGATGCTTGATTATTCATACAGACGTATTATATAACATGATTTAAACATGTAATAACTATCTGAATGAATGCCGAGATATGGAACAAACTGTTTTTATAGACTGCTGTTGTATTTCCAATCTGCATAAAGTATGTGGTTAGAATATCCATGTTCTCAATTTTTCAGACACTTTCCAATTATCCTACATCATATACATGGGTGGTCAAACTCACTGGATGGTTTATCAACACTCTCATGATCACGAACAGCCTTGCGCCAGGAATTTTACCCTGAAGTAACATTGCAGTCTATTGTCTCCTTTCTTTTTACAACCCTGGCAGCCATGCAGGTATGAAATCTATTAAAGCCATGAAGGGACATAGAATTTTTAAAATTTATAAAAGTAAACCGAGTTCTTGATTTATACAATCCGTTCTCTCGGATTAACAATATGTTATAACAAATTGCCAATTCATTCTCACAGATTACCAATTCGTTCCCTCAAATTACAAAGTCCGTTATCTCAGATTGTATAATTCATTCTTTTAGTTTAAATGATTCATTCCCTCGGAATGTAAACCCTTCCCATGATTTCGTTTAAATTATTTATCTGTACATATCGGATATGGTAATACATGTTTAAAAAATAGAATATTGTAGTGTTTTACATCCTAACTTTTATTATTTACATATTACGGTCCAAAATGAGAAAAATACATGAACATGTTCAAATCCATGTGCTAGTACTGATATTTGTACAACAAAAAATCTTAGAAGTTTTTGTGTTACTTGTATTATATAAGAAAAATTGAAAGTCCTAGATAGTAAAAGTGAATATGGGTCCTGTGTAATCATAATATTTCTAAAATAAATATACGTTGAATTAGTTATGAAAGAGCTTGGAAACGACCGGTTGCTGAAACAAAATAAATAGAACGCACTTATTGATTAAAATGGTTGGATAATTCTGTACATATATGTAATGAAATTCAAGAGCACAGATTTCCAAAATCATAAGACTGACGTTGTAACAAATCAAGATGTTGAATTATCAATCTGTGAAAACAAATTACTGGTATGTAATTCGAGATCTCAAATTATGAATCAAGGGGGCGAATGAGTAATCCTTAATATCGGATTGTGTTATTCGAGACCTCATATTATAAATTGAGGGAACAATTTAGTAATCCGTGGGATTAGATTGTCTAATTCGATTCGATATCATCTTTTACTTTTTTGAAAAATTTACGTGTCCCTTCTTGGCTTTCGTAGCAATCTAATGCCAGATTTTTTACATGTTGCGATAGTGTAAACAGAGGTCTGGCTTTAGTCAGATTGCCATAAACATGTGTATGCTATCTTTTTAGTTCAGTAATTTTACCATGATGGTTTACTACAAGGTTGTTAAATTATCAGTCCTGATACATTGACTTAACAATATCATTTAACTACTTGGATCACATAATGAATACAATTTTAATTTTAAAAGGAAAATCAAATAATTGTAGTAATTTTAGCATTCTTAATTTTATTTATAAATATAAATTTATATATACAATGACATGTATCTGTTTCAAAATACTTAAATCTTTTACAGGATAGAAGCTGATCACTTGTACTTGACAGCAAATAATAATGTCTTGGACAAGTCAAAGAATTTCCTCCGGTCTTACAGAGAAATGACAGTTGATAAAAGAATGGTGGACACAAAGTAAAAGTGCTCTTCAACATTTTGTTGAAGATTTCAGTCTGATTTGGAATTCATCTTGCAATATTTCTGTATTTGTATATTTGGATATAAGCGTCAAATTTTCAACTTATTGACTAAACAGTTTTGCATTAAATATTGCCAATGCTATCTATTATTATTATTTCCCTCCAAGATAACATGTCAAGTCTTTATTGTACCCCTTAAGCTCTGTTATACCAGAAAAATCTTGTAATGAAATCATTTAGTTTTTTTTTTCTTGTTAAATTAAATCCATGAAAATAAAGATTATCTTTAATGTCATCAAGAGAATGGATTTCTTGTTCAACAAAAAGATAGTATACATGTTTTGCTAGGGCTTTGTAAGAAGCAGACCAGAATTCTTTGCTTGCAAACTTTGTCATTCGCCATTTTTATTACGTCAACTATTAGATGATTTATCCATGTTTGAAGCATTTCAAAATTGATATTTACAGTTTAAAGCAGAATTCTGTACTGATATGACCTTGACCCCCTGAAGAACAAGAGTGTCAAGGTCAATTTTTAATACAAAAATGTTCTTTCATCTTTATGGCCCATATCTTACAAACAATATCATGAAATATACAAAAAGTGTCTAGAATTTGTCCAGAATGTGAAATAACAAACATGTATATAGCCAACAACTTTAAAATGATGTTGCTTAGCAACCACTTAAAGGTCATTAAACAGATATTTGAACTAAAATGATGCGTGGATATTGCAGTTCTGATCCCAGCTTGAGAGTATATTCAGAATTTTCCATTTCAGCATCCATTGTGTAAAATTATGGCAAGAATATTGAAAAGTGTTGAAAAAAATTGATGAAACTTTTGCACTTATTTGACCTTTGACCTCCTAAAAATAGTTCTAATGAGGTCAAACTTTAAGACAATTTATCTGTTGTATGTCCCTTATAATTTTATGACCTCACATCTAACTTTTATATGTGCTGGGATGCATAAATGTGTCTAGGATGAGTAAAAAATGAAAATTTCTGCCCGAAAATTAAAGAATTCTGCGTTGCTTAGCAACCCCTTTTAAGTAGTTATATGCAGAATTGAAAAAAAAGTTTATGTGTTTCATGTAGTACAGTATAATGCTCTTTTGTGGGTATATCCCAAATTTCCTATTTCAACATACATCATACTTAATATTTAGCTTAAAGATGAAAAAGTATCAAAAAATTCCATAAAATTTTGCACTTAATTGACCTTTGACCTCAATTTTTACTAATAAGGTCAGTGGTTGAGTATCTAAACAGTCATAAAAAATCATCTGTAAGAATTTTCCTACAAAATGGTATGCATTATGCCTAGCTTTCCCCTTGGATAAAAAAGTTAGAAATAATTTAATAATGTCATGTCAAAAGGCCTCCAAAATCACGTAAAATGCGCCGGAAGAGAAAGGGTTAAGTCATAATATATCCTTTGGTACACATATTTGAATATATTTTAAGTAAAAAAATGTAATACATCTTCATTTTTATAAGTTTTCAGAGATTTAGAACAGGCAAAATGGGGTCACAGGACAACGTCAAATTCGACTAATTTACTAATTTTTACTTGATAGTATATATCTTCTTTTACTTGTCATGGAATTTTTCGGGAAAAGTTTAAATGTTTGGCTGTGTCCCTTATAAATTGTTTCCTACGTATACGAAGGCTGTATCTAATGCGTTGAATGTTGGATTTCATTGCAATGTTAATGTCTGTTGGATTTTGCAATTTCATGCTTAGGACCACTAATCATTTCCATCTAATAAAAATCGATATTTTAGTGATAGTTAAAAAAAAAATACGTCAATCACTTTCTCGTAATACCGCAAGGCTCTCGCATTTAAACTCTTCGACTGACACTTCAATTTTCAAATTCTTGCAGGATCCCACTAGTTTGTTCTAAACACAGTACAAAATGAGATATCTATGTGTTATCTGTCTGATTATTGTCTTCTTTACGGTGTCTCAGGGTTCCTTTATTTCCCGGAAATTCTCAGCAAAACTGGAATTTGATAATAAAATATCAAATGATGGACTATTAGGAAAATTCAGCTCTCAGTCGTTAATCCAGTGTGGCCTGAATTGTCAAAGAGAGTGTTCATGTAGCCTCTTTGGTTACAATACAATATTAAAAAACTGTAGGTTACACAGGGGGAACTTCACTTCCGGAATATCAGAGGAGACCGGATGGAGATACTTTTCTCATCATTGTATGTATTACTTTCTCTAACAAATCATGAATACTGATTATAAGTAAAACGTCTCACTACTCATAATTGCATTTTACAGTTGTCCAAACGATTCATTGGTATTTAAGGTGCATAAACAGATTTGAAGTTGATTTTTGTGTATAATATCACGACTTTAATATTGCAATAGCATTTCACATAAAACTATTTTAAATCTTATTTCATCTACTTCAAATTTTTGGATGAATTTGATTGACACATCCTTGAACTTTTACAATTTTTTAAATTCTCAACTCTTTGCAACTTACTGTTATGCAACATATATTTAATGTTCATGTCATAGAAATATGTGATTACCATTTCCCTGCAAGCTCTTTATAGCGTTGTACAACTTTCTGTAAGTTAAGCGTAAATAAGGTCACCTGAGTCACTCAGGTGACCTATTGCTATCCGTTTTCGTCGTGCGTCGTTTATTAACATTTGAACATTTTCAGCTTCTTCTCTGAAACCACTAATCCAATTTCAACCAAATTTTGTTTACAGCCTCTATGGGTGAAGGGGAACAAAGATTGTGAATTTCATGGTCCCTGCCTCCGTGGGGCCTGAGGGTGGGACCAAAACCATTAAAATTAATGAAATCTTTAAAAATCTTCTTTACTCCTAGACATCAAGGAGTCAAACTGTTGGTATGAATGTAATGAGCATTGAGTCCTCTACCAAAATTGTGAAATTCATTGCCCCAGGAACAGGTTTTCCAGTGCTAGTGCAGGGCTAAAAAGATTATATAGTACATTAATTCTTTGAAAATCTTCTCTGCTCCTTGGTATTAAATAAATTAAGTACATAGTTATGATGATTGATTGATTGATTGTATACTGTTTAACGTCCCTCTCCAGAATATTTCACTGATATGGAGACGTCACCATTGCCGTTGAAGGGCTGCAAATTTGGGCCTATGCTCGGCACTCAGGGCCATTGAGCAGGGAGGGATCTTTATCGTGCCACACCTGCTGTGACACGGGGCCTCGGTTTATACGGTGTCGTCCGAAGGACCGCCCAATTTAGTCGCCTTTTACGACAAGCAAGGGGGTACTGAGGACCTATTCTAACCCGGATCCCCACCAAGAGTGCCTCTTCCAAAATTGTGAATTTTATGACCCCATGGTCTAGTTTTCTGGTGTTAGGGCGTGTCTCTATTGATTATTTAGCGAAAATGCATTAATTCTTTGAAAATCTTCTTCTCTGCTCCTGGGTATTAAATACACTAACTTAGTACATGTATATAGTTATAATTAACAAGAGTGCTTCAACTAAATTTGAGAATTTCATGGCCCCTGTATCAGGGGTTTTGCCATTTCATGATTTGGTACATGTATAAGGGGGTAGGGTGGGCTCTTTTGTTTATATTGTGAAAACAAATTAATTCTTTAAAAAATTTTTTCCTTGCTCAAGAGTACTTTGCCAATGATCTAAATATATATAATTCTGATGGGGAAAAAGTGAATCAAGCAAAATGGTTAATTTCATACCCCCTTAGTCAGGGGTATTGGAGGGGGGGGGTGTACATAGTTTGAAAATAAATTAATGCTTTGGAAACTGCTCTTTGGTATTAACTTTTTATGATGAAATAAAATTTATGATTAAATATAGAAAAATTTGAAATAAGTGGCCCCAGGGTCAGTGGTTCATTCGGGATGGGGTGCATAACTGGTGATAAAGTGCATTCTCTCTTTATTACTCTGATATACCTCTGATTAATATATAAATACAAGTAACTAGAGTAAGCATGCAGAGTCTATCATTATGATAAGCAATATTGCCTCTTTCAAAATTGTGAATTTCATGGCCTCTGGTTTAAAACAAAAACCAAATTTAATTGTTTGAAAGTTGTTGCATGATACCGAGGTGACCTATAAGGCCCCATGGGCCTCTTGTTTAAATTTTATGAGATTTCAGCAAGTATTAAATAGAATGCATTTTTTAATTAATTGAGGATATAAATGAAATTCATTAAGTGCGTGAAAATGTGTAATTGTGGAGAAACGGTATATGCGTGACCTTGCGTTAAAAATAGGAAATATATTTCTGTCTTAGTTCATGCTATCAGTTTGACTATTTGTATTTACTTTTTAGTTCCTGTATACAACTGTATATCTAGTTCCAGTATACACCTGTGTATCTACTCCTTAGTTCCTGTATACACCTGTGCATCTACTCTTTAGTTCATGTATACACCCGTGTGTCTGTTTTTTAGTTCCTGTATACACCTGTGTATGTACTTCTTTTGACCTGTATTCACCTGTGTATCTACTTCTTTTGACCTGTATTCTCCTGTGTATCTATTTCCTATTTCCTTATACACCTGTTTATCTCCTCCTTAGTTCCTGTATTCACCGGTACCTGTGTTCGCAAATGCTCACAAGTATATTTACCTCTTAGTTCGTGTATCAGAATGCATTTATTAAATGTGTAATTACATACATAAAGATGAATGTCAGCATATTTTTTTGTCCGTTTCAGATCTTCCCGTAGATTGTGAGGACATTCGTCATAATGGTCACCATGGTTCAGGAATTTACGAAATATATCCCTTTGGTATGAACTCTCGCCCTGTCCGTGTGTTCTGCGACATGACAACTCTGGGTGGAGGATGGACGGTATGTAGTTCAGTTAGAAACTATTAACTAGAATCATTGATTTTGTGGTCCAACAGCTAAGTGTGAAACCTGTGGTCAGATAGCTAAGTGTGAAACATGTGGTCTAATAGCTTAGTGTGAAACCTGTGGTCTAATAGCTAAGTGTGAAACCTGTGGTCTAATAGCTAAAAGGCTAAGTGTGATACCTGTAGTCCAATAGATAACTGTGATACCTGCGGTCCAATTAAGCATAGAATTCATATTTTTGGATGTCTTCGGTTTTATAACACAACTGGCCGTGCCGAAAAATTGAATACCGCGCGTACGCGCGGTATGATAATATGTCGGCATGGCCAGGTGTTTTATAGGACCGAAGACATCCCAAAATATGAATTTAATACTTATATTTACATTCTTTAATGTTTCTTCTTCATAACTGTTTATTTCGATAATCTTTTATGTGAATTTAGGACCCTTCAGAACCGGTGTGCTTTATAGACGTAAGAGCCGTTTGTGACCTCGTAAAGTTAAATAACGCAAACGAACATTGCGAGGAAAAAAAGTGTCAAATTAATTTTAAATGCACATTTATAGTATTTTTACGATAATTCAACAGGGTTAATATTTTATAATTAAATTGTGTCAAACAATGTACATTTTTGTGTTCAAAAAGTATTGAAAATGCATTAAGTTCCTACAGTACCCGCATCGTTATTCTTTACAATTCTGTCGTGTTCTATCGTGCGTGTATCCTATCGTATCGTGTTTTCCGTTTATCAGGTTTTGCGTTTTTTTATTGAGTTTTGCGTTTTCTATCAGGTTTTGCGTTTTCTATCAGGTTTTGCGTTTATCGTGTTTTGCGTTTATCAGGTTCTATCGTTAATCGTGTTTTGCGTTTATCGTGTATATTCGGAAACCCTCGCTTTTTATCTTTACTATACAAAGAAACCACTGAGCTATTTCGAGTTTCTTTTTCGTTTTTTTAATAAAAATAAGATTAATGCAACCGAAAAAGAAAAAAATAAAGTTTTATTCCTTTCTTTTTTATCATTATAAGAAATATTAAAGCGTAGAAGGAAAAAACAATGATAGCGTATTTCATGAAGGAATAATTGATTTATTAATAAATAAATAAATAAAATAATTATATCATGGTAAAGCAGATATTGATTGTCAAAATTTACACAGTAACTCTATTTTTTTGAAAATGAAATTTTAAGTTCATCGATCACCTGGTCTATTTCTTTAAAATAATTTATCGAATTGTATAATTTATTTTGTCAAAATTAATTCCTTTTAATATGATATTCTTAAATGTATCAGAGTTACCGGAGAATAATTTTTGGTAAGCTTCGATGTTCGCGTACACAAAAAGCAAATAAATAAATAATAAGCAGGATATTGATATGTATCTTTTTTTCATGGAATATTCTGTTTCTTTCCCTTGTTTATCGTCTGATAACGTTAGTAATATGTTTACGCCTCTGATCTGCATGTATGTACAATTATTTAAAGTCTTGATGTTACAAATATAATAAGACATTGATCCAGATGATTTTAACAACGAATTTGGCCGTATACGTTTAAATTTATTTTTTTAAAGCTAATTATAAATTCCTTGATATATGTCTAAATTAATAAAAAAAAATCAAAATGATGAAATTAAATGCATGAAAATATTGTACCCAATTTATCACACCATGGCTGTTACTACAAAATAGAAGTTTTTTTTTATCAATTTTGTCGGGCAGTAGATAAGATAAAAATAATATATACAGTGAAAAACATGATTTTTTTAACAGCTTAATTTTTCGGCGTGGAAATAAACTGAAAAAAATAATCCATTGGGATGCCAAAAATCAAAATTAATCGAAGACCTTTCCTTACCAGAAAACTGACACGTATGTGTAGCTCTTTAATTAGCACACTGTCTTCCTGTGCTGTCAACCACCCCCTCCCCCTTCTCCCCTAACTGACACCTCGGCCCGTGGGTGTGATAAACGTCAACATACATGTACTAATTTCTCACCTGGTGTCAATTAGTAAACTCGAATACTACCTGGTTCTAATGAAATGCATATATTTATTTTCGGGATTTTGTTCCTAACTTGTATAAATTGAACAAACTTATCACATATTAAATTAAAAATATATTAAATAATTGTACAATTTATGGATTAAAAAAATCATCTCATTGCATGAATTGTTAATAAAAATTCAAATTAATCAATTAAATGAAATGAAGTCCCTAAACTCACTCCGCTACAGGGTATCCTTGGTCCAAGGGCTACCATTTATACTAAAATTAGGGTTGGGACCTTTAAACAAAGAGAGATAATCAGGAAAATAAAACCAAAAGTACTGGTTGCTAAAAAATCTTCTTCTCCAGAACCACCAGGCAGATTTTCACCAAACTTACATACAAGGGTCGGGAAATGTTGAAGATTAAAATTGTTCAAGGCATGACCCTGGGGCTGAGGGTGTGGTCTCAAGGTCACTTCAAAGTTGACCAGAATTTTCACTTAATACAAATGTTGATATTTTGCTTACTATGAAGACTAGGATCACCAAATCTTGTAAGTTGATACATCTTAGGACTTCACATCATGTTAACTCATAAGTAGGTCACAGGGACCTTCTTTTAAAATTTTGCGGGCATTTATTTTCAAATTGATTTGGAGGCTATTTTGGACAATTTTAAGGCCTATGATCATTAAACTTTGTCAGTTGATGCATCTTGGGTCCTCAAACAACGTCAACTTAAAAGTAGGTCACTTTGACCTACTTTTTGAACTTTATGACTAATCCTTTCTAAAACATTGGATTCCATTATTTCAGACACTAAGAGGTTTAGAATCATCAAATTTTGTAAGTTGATGCATCCTGGGTCCTTAAAACATATTTATGAAAAATTGGTCACTGTGACCTACTTTTTGAATTTTGAAGGCATTTGTTTTCAAATTGTTTTAAATGCATATTTTGATTACCTTCAGACCTAGGATCATCAAGCTTGGTCAGTAGATGCATCTTGGGACTTTGAAAAATGTTGACCAAAATGTAGGTCATGATGACCTACTTTCGACATTTTATGGCTATATTCAAGTATCTTAGGTATTTATTGGCTTAGAATCATCAAACTTTGTGAGTCGATGCATCTTGGGTTTTCGGAGATTGATGACAAAAAAGTAGGTCACCGTGACCTATTTTTGACATTTTATGGCTTTATATAGGTATCTCCCATACTTACTGGCTTAGAATCATCAAACTTTGTCCGTTTATGCATCTTGGGTTTTCGGAGATTGTCGATCAAAAAATAGGTCATGGTGACCTACTTTTGAAATTTTTTGGCTATATTTAAGTATCTCTAGTACTTACTGATGTAAAGTCATCAAACTTTGTCAGTTGATGCATCTTAGGTTCTTGGAGATTGTCGATCAAAAAGTAGGTCACAGTGACCTACTTTTGACATTTTATGGCTATATTTAAGTATCTCAGGCACTTATTGACTTACAATTATCAAACTTTGTCAGTTGAGGCACCTTGGGTTTTCAGAAAATGTCGATCAAGAAATTGGTCGCAGTGACTTTTGAATATCTCAGGTTCTTATTAGGTTAGAATCATCCAATTTTGTCAATTTAGGCATCTTGGGTTTTCGGAGAACATTGACTAAAAAGTAGGTCACAGTGACCTACTTTTGACATTTTATGACTATAATAAATTATATCTGGTTTTTATTGGCTCGGAATCATCAAATTTTGTCAGTTGAGTCATCTTAGGCTATCGGAGAATGTTGACCAAGAAGTAGGTCATGGTGACCTACTTTTGAATATCTCAGGTACTTACTGGCTTAGAATCATCAAACTGTCAGTTAAGGCATGTTGGGTTTTTGGAGAGCGTTGACCAAAAATAGGTCACCATGACTTACTTTTGACATTTGATGGCTATGTTTAATTATATCTTACTTATTGGCTTGGAATCATCAAACTTTGTCAATTGAGGCATCTCAGGGTAACGGAGAATGTCGACCAAGAAGTAGGACACAATGACCTACTTTTGAATATCTCAGGTACTAACTGGCTTAGAACCATCAAACTTTGTCAATTAATCTTGAGTCCTCAGACAATTTCAATCCAAAGGTAGGTCATTGTGACCTGGTTATGGTATTTTATAATAATATTATAATATATTCAGTCTTAACTGGCTAAATATTATCAAACTTTGTCAGTTGATGCATTTTGGGTCTTATGATACTAATAGAGTTTGAGGCTTCTAATAGAAATGATAGATTGTACAATTTATCAGAAGAGCGATTCAAGGCCCCTGGGCCTCTTGGTTTTTTTTTACGGTTTCTTACCATAAAAATAAAACAAAAGAAGTCGTCTGATTCCGCCGTGACCATGCAAGACTTGTAAATACACCGAATCAATTTACAGTATTAATCGATTTCATTCCATACGTATATAACTTTAATTAAGAATTCAATATTACATTTGGCTATTTGGTTAGATCTTGTTTATCTAATTTTAAAATGGTTACAGACTTTCAACATCCCGCCCTTCAAAAATGCCTCATATGATATTACCGAGTCAGTCTAAAATGATTTTTAAGGTTTGATAATTCATTTGCCGAATTAAACCTATTTTTTGTTCTTATTAGAAACAGTACACACAGAGATTAATAGCTTTGATTTATACTTATTTAGTCGAAAAGTCACATTTCACTCTTTTAATATTTGTTATTTTTTTTGTTTTGTAAAGAAAAAGTATTTAACCTTTCAATGTTTAATAAATACGATGTTTTAAGTATCTGATATATAAATGTTTACATGTGAATAAGTCAGGACTTAGCGTAAACGTACATGTGAAGTTGTAGCAGATTCATATTCTCAAAACACAGTTTACATGTATTAATGCAGAGCGCCATTATTTTAACAATTATTTAGATTCCTATTCAGGAAATTGATTTTCTTAACGAGGCTAGGGGGTGGCAGCCATTTTTAGACTATTTCAATCTCCTTTAAAAGGAGAGCTCCATATAGAGATATAGAAAATGATAAAATTTTAAAACTAAAATATATGAATTTTTCCTTTGCCAAATGATAGTTGACAGCTAAATATACCATATCTAAAAAAAAAAGTTAAATCTGGTGGTTAATTTAAGATTAAATTTTTGACCCGCCAGCCTCCTTAAACTGTTTAGTTCTTGATAGACTTTTCATGTTAAATTTATCAATTTTTTTTTCTTCGAACCTTTCTTTCGGCCGTTCGTCTACTTGTACTTTTTTCTAATCTTTTAAATTAATATTTAATTGCGATTTTTGGATACGTCGCAGAGTTTAAGCTTTAGACATTAAATACAAATATTTAATTTATTGCTTAAATTTCTTCCGTGAAATGACTTGGTACTTGTAGATAAATTTTTTAGATAGAAAATTAAAATGTTTTTTTTTCATAAATAATAAATCTGTTTATAGAGTTTCAAAATTCACACCCTTGAGAAGAAATTAAAAAAATACAATCACCCTTTCATAATAATCTATTTAATCACTGTCAATTTTTTTTATATAAATAAACAACTTTTGTAAAATTACCACAGAGATCTCAAGTTATTATTATAATAATTAAATGTACTTAATAGTTTAGATTTGAAGTTCTGCAAGTATTTAAATTAAAATATAATTTAATTTAAATAATCTTTAATCTTTAAATATGATTTAAAATAATCTTTTCGTCTTGTCAGAAAACGTTCCGCATTTTGAAACAATCCTATCAGGTTTTGCGTTTATCCTATCGTGAAGATCGTTTATCAGGTCTATCGTGTTTTGCGTTTATCGTGTTTTGCGTTTATCCTCTCGTGCGTGTATCCTGTACTATCGTGCGTGTATCCTATCGTATCGTGCGTGTATCCTATCGTATCGTGTATCCTGTAAAGAAAAACGATGCGGGTACTGTACTGTGTATTCTAACGCGCAGTGACAAGGTTTCGCGTGTGTTATAGAGATTTGAACGTCATGGATTTCTAATGGATTTCTTAAAGAAAATAACACTGAATGTAAATATAAACTAAGTCTGATACTTGTCCAATAGCTAAGTGTGATATCTGTTTCAATGCATATATATCAAGCAAATGTTTTACACTGTAATTGAAAAATTACTGTTTGTGTACTTTGAACAGCGGACTTCATATTTTAGCGGAGACCACATTGCGCTAATGCATGAATACCGCTAAGAAATCATTTGCAAATATACAATACACAAAACGCTAATTTATGATTACGCAAACATTTCAATACCCAGTTATATCACTTAATTTTGAATACGCGTAATTATGTAAATGACCAGTCAGTAAGGGTCATGCTCAGGGGTTGAAATCTAAGAGTGCAGCTTAGGAAGGACATACGCAACGTACCTTACCTACTGATACTTTTTTGAAGTTAAACTTATAATAGCATTGCATGTTCTTAGACAAAAAATCAGCATGCCTTACCAGGGGTTTTGAAAAGATATCACATTTTGATAAAGAAAAATATACATAAATTACAAAACATAAACTCCAGATACAGACAGACAGACGGACGCATTACTATCGCATACGCTCTAGTAGAGCTAAAAAAAGGAAAAAGCAACTCGGGGAACGTAAATAGGAGAAAATTTGTTGACGGAGGAATGACAGACGGAGTGAACAGATAGAGTGATTATTAAATGACATGGACAAATCCTTTTAGGACTTTTATTGTTTTTGTTTATCTTTTCAAGGCTATTCAAAAAAGAATAGACGGGTCTGTGTCCTTTGAAAAGAATTGGGCTGACTATAAAGATGGTTTTGGTATACCTGAGCGGGATGTTTGGATAGGTAAATTCGAATCTTTAATGCGCTGCAGATTTCTTTAAATGAACATTATACTTTCAGATTTGACATCAAAGTTTGTAACTTAACTTAACAATGAATGTGATAAAAGAACAAATGCTTACTTTATAAGACTAATTTTTTTAAATATAACAATTCAATATCTACATATGAAATGTAGTTAAGGATAAGTTATCGATCAGAAAGCGTTCGAGTATTACATACTTCTTCTCTCGACAATTTAACAATTACAAAATTCAATTTAAACAGGAAATGACGCCATCCATCAGCTGACAAAGGGAAAGAATTCCTCCCTCTACATCTCCATCACACTTGTGAATGGTACAACACTGTACCAGTTGTACAATCAATTCTCCATTTCTGATGAGGCTGACAAGTATCAACTATTTCTTGCCGAGCCTGCTACAGGAACTTTAGGTAAGTGAAAAGTGGAACGTGTACTTTACAAACCAGAGAGAGAGAGAGGAAAGAGAGAGGAAAATAAATACAAACACTGGTCTATATAAATACCGGTTTACATTTCACAGTGTCTTGAATATTACCGGTATGTTGAAAACGGAAAAAATCAAAAGTAACAAATAAAAATAGCATTAATTAAACAACTGAGTTCACTTACTGAGTATCCCCTGTGGGATAAGGAGGTTAAGCTAGTACACATCCAGGAAAGCTCATCCCTATCCCTATCTTAATCTGGAAGATTATACTAATTAGATATTAGATAAAGCTGGTTATTTTTTTTATAGTAAATAACTGCGCTCGCCCCAACGGTCGCAACTTGGAACATATTATTAATATTTCTCTACTTTTTTATTTTAGAGTTACAATGTACTTTTCTTTTTCCGTCCGACTTGTTTACCTGTATGAGCAAAACATTCATTTTGCCATGGTTATGTTATGGGAGTCGTGGGTACTAAGTATCACTAAGTGAGGCTCACAGTACCTCTTTTTTATTCTACAGGGGACTCAATGTATAAAACGAGGAGGTCTTCCGCTGATCTGTCAGGGATGGCTTTCAGCACCCCAGACAGAAAAAATGACAGATGTGCTTATGACTGTGCTTCTTACTGGAAATTAGGATGGTGGATGAGTTGCTGTTATGACGCCTGTCTCAACGGTCTCTGGTCTGTGACGGGCTGGTCGGACCCATGGTATCCTCTAGTAACATCCGGGACATCTGTGGCAGGGACGATGATGCTGATAAAACGTCACTAGGTAAACATTCAACAACAGTGATTGTTTATAAGTACAGTATTCATTGGCGTCGGAAGCAAATTGAAAGTGGGGGGGGGGG
>PRKT01001658.1:0-32411 GCA_003671525.1 Saccostrea glomerata | reverse complement strand
GGTATATGAAGGTAGGTTCGAACTCCAATACCAAAAATTTTCTTTCAAACACCAACACTTTCCCAATTTTAACCTATACTAAGACGTATCTGTGGAAAGTGAGGGGGCTAAACTTAGGAAGATATGTTCAATGTCTATACTAAGTATATATTTGGAAAAAAAGTGGGGGGGGGGGCTAAGCCCCCCCTAGCCCCCCCCGGTTCCGACGCCTATGGTATTTGTAAGCACAGCAACGGCGGATCTAGGGGGAGCGCCCCCCCCCTTTTGAATTTCTTATTTAAAATTTTGTTTGTACTATCCTGATATCGAAAGGAAAATTATTTATTAGAATCTCCCCCATTTTCAAGAGGTTTGTCCCCGGATCCCCACTAAGGCTTTGCCCTGGACCCACAAGGGGCTTCCATGGAACCCCAAGACCCCAGACCTACCGTGTCCTCCCGTTTTGAAATTCCTGCCAGTATTTATAATAATACTAAGCACAGATTAAATTATTTAAAAGTACAGTATTTATATTATTTATAAGTAGAGTATTTATATTCATATTATTCATATATTCCCTATTTATGCATAATTTATTTGTAATAAGTACTTATCTATATTTAAATGATGTCCTTTAACATAAAATATCATTTTGTGAGCTTGGAATTTCATACCATTTTTAAAAGGATTAAAAAATGAACATGATTGTTAATGATAATTTTTTTTTCTAAAATGTATAATTTTTTAATTTGTAGTTTGTTCATTCTCAGCAAATTCGGATTCAAAGAAAAAACCCACATTTCGGGGCCCCGTGAACGATTGAGGGCACGGTTCTTCTAGAAGATGCACTTTTCCCTTTGTGTTAATCATTGTTGTTTTCCTTTAACTTTGGTTTGATTTTGACAGACACGTAGTGTGCATTTTTAAAGTACATGTAGGATGTGAAGTTGGACAGATATTGGCTGAATGGCCAAGAAAACAACAACAATATGAAAAAGCTTTTATAAAAAAAAAAGGAAATTGTCCAATATCAAAAAATTAGAGGAAAGGAGTGGGTTCTGAACTTTTAAGAAGCATGAAATTTACGAATTGCAAGAGAATATGGGATGGGGGTTACAATATATTTTTAAAAAATGGAAAGGAGGGGATACTTTTTTAAAATTAGAAATGAATAGTAAAACGTATTGGTTGAAAAAGTTGTGAATTCTCTCCTCGATATTACGACATTACAGATTACTTTTGTATGTTCAACATTGAGTGATATTTTCTTATGCTGTGCAGTGTTGTAAATAAACTGTAAACTAAAAATATATTTTGTTGTTTTCAAATACTAAAGGATGTATAAACAGATATAGCTGCAAACCTGTAGTTTTCTTGGTCTGACATAAATCAACACTTTTCGGTCAAAATAGGCTTTGACGTAGAGGACAGATATTGGTTCAGTCTTTAGAAAAAGCTTATCGTTACCCGTTCCAGTTGCTGACTTTAGGCTACATGCGTGTAATGTTTGTTTCTCATGTATAGCTTTAGTTCTGATTGTATTCAATTTCCATAGGAATAATCTATATTTCCTCTGCAGTATCTCTCGCCAAAAGTTCATTGAAGGCAAATCTCTCATAAAATATAGATTTCTGAAAGCGAAATTAATAAATTATATGTATCTTTGAAAGAATTGAAGATTCTATGTTGGCCCAAATTGAAATCTCTAGATCGTGTGAATTGATAAAGGCTTTATCCAACGAGTTGAAGTGGTGTATATATTCACAAAGCTTGCCGAGGGGGTAGTGGCCAACTTTTCTCTTTTCTACAGCCATGATCATTTCAATACCATTTTTTTTCATCACTATACTATGGTAAAAAGTTGGGGACGGGGGACAACCGGGCCGCAACCCTCTTTTCAATTAACATTTTCTATAGTGAAGGTAATGGTGGGGAAAAAAGTGGGGGTGGAGGGTGTGGGGGGGGGGGGGGGGGGGGGGGGGGGGGGGGGGGGGGGGTGATGGCACCGGGTCAACTCCAATATAAGGGTATGTAGTCCCTTTGCGGAAGCTTATATTTATAAAAGTAGTGATTCGGTTCTACTGTCGACCGGGGACAGTTGACAGTTTGCCATTTCTACTGTCGACCGGGGACAGTTGACAGTTTGCCATTTCTACTGTCGATCGGGGACAGTTGACAGTTTGCCATTTCTACTGTCGACCGGGGACAGTTGACAGTAGGTCTCTTCTACTGTCGACCGGGGACAGTTGACAGTAAGACACTTCTACTGTCGACCGGGGACAGTTGACAGTAAGGCATTTCTTCTGTCCATCGATAAACTGCCAGTTAACTTTAATTATCAATGTGCCATTTACCATACACCTTTGAAAGTTTAAAATTTCGATTCTCATCTAAATCCTCTTATTCATTGATATGAAATGAATTTATATTACATTTATAAATCAAAAATAAGAAGACAAGAAGACTTAATTTATCAATTTTACAATTTATTTCTTACGTAGACACATTTTTCCTTTCATTTCAATAAAATACTTTACAATTCCTACTATAAATTGTTAAATCTCCAATATTAGGAAATTAAATAAACGTATTTTTTTTTATTCTTCCAATTTCATGCATACATTTTTATAAATAAACGATTACATCAATAAAAATAATAAAAATAAATTTTATCCGTAGACAATTTTGGATGTGAATTTACATATTCTTTGCAAGAAAATCCCATTTCACATCAATCAAACATATTAGCTTTTTATGTATTGTGCACAATGATATTGCAATGATACTATTACCGCACTAAAAATATAATTTTGTATCTTAAAATACTAGTATTTATGAAATACATGGATACAATTACTAACAACAAACATCTTATTTAATTAATTAATTTGCAAAATATACATATGAAATGACTCTGTTCACGTCACAAACACACTCCTTCATTCCTCATTGAAATCGGAAGATCGATACAAAATCAATGAATTTAACATGTGCCATTATTCCTTTCAATTTAAACTTTGTACCAATCTACAATTTCATCATGCTGTGGATGACTAGGTAAAATCTTCATTAATAATTTCATGTCTATTTTGTCAACAGACTTAAAGGAATTTTCATATTCCTCCATGTTCCAATTCCAATTCCTACCCTTGGACCTCATAATAGAGGGTGATGACTTCAGGAAGGCGTCTCTATTTACTTTTCCACATTTAGTTAGCATACCCAAACCCTCCTTCTCCAATTCCTCCAATTCATCTACAAATAATACCGGTAATATTTATTCAAAAATTATTTTATACAAATTCGCCATATAAAATACCTTGTCAAAACAAACAAATATTCTTTGATTTTGACAATTAATGAATTCAATTAATAATACAAAATTTGAAACTTAAAATATCCAGTATTTAGATACGTACGCAAAAAACTATCTTTCAAGGACCCTTTCAAGCGCCTCTGTATATCCCTCAGGGTCACAAACGGTCCTTTACTACACAGTATGCATTTGGTAATCCTCTTTCGGAATGACTGCACCTTCTGCTAGCGGTAACCCTCTGTAAACTTGTTACAGCCTTAAAATAATGAATAAAATTTTAATCAAATACACAATATTAATGTAATTATTAAATACTTATAGTAAGCAAACGCAAGAATTATATAACTCACAAATACTTATTACCTACCTGTATGAAAATTGATTTATGCTGCGCCAATACACCATAAAGTTTCCTGGCCTTCTGTAAGGTTTCCAATGAAATGATGTCAGGGTCTTCCGGAACTTCCACCTGCAGCTCTCTTCGTATCTAATACGTTAAAATATGAATAATAGCTGCAATTCTTAACACATGAATTGTGTCCTTGCTGGTGGTCATTCGCAGGTCAGGTGAGGGGGTGCATGGGACATTTTCTTTGTCCTCTTCCTCAAACTCTTTTTTATTTAAATAAAAGAAATTCATGTTAAAATTTATCTAATATTTTAACAATTAATAAAAAAAATGTTTTTCATTTATACGGGAATTATACAAAATTTAATTCAAGACCGATAATTCTACATTATATCTCCTTCTGTTAAAGCTGAGTTATCTCTCTTTTAAGTATCCGTATCTATTCATTATTTCCCAATATTAATAATAATAATTTTTAATTTTAAAGAATCTGATTTACATGAACTGTAATCATTTGTTTACTTTCATGTACAATGTACAATTATATATTAACTTCTCATTCTTAATAAAATATTATCTACAACGATTTGTATAATATTTAAAATCAGTCAACTCACCAGCAAACAAATTATATTTTTCATCCAAATAATGCGCAAAAGCATCCACCAAGGAAATGTACTCATCTTGGGCCTCCAAGGACAATTGATACATTTTCCCGTTCTTGTGATCATTATACATTCTAAGGAAAATCTGAGAAAAGTCTCTGACTTCAATTGTTTTGAGATTCTCATAGTTTTCTCGGACCTCCGCAGTTTGATATAGAACTGGTCTAGATGCCAAAAATATGAATCTGTCAATAAATCCATCCGCACCAAACATTTGTGCTAACGTGCAAGTACCCATTATTGCCGAAAAATACCACATTTTTTTGCCATGTCCGAAATATAAGTTTATATAAAATAATTTTTATATGTATCTCTGCAATGTTCATTCAATTAAATTTTTTATTTGAAACAAGTCCATCGCCACTTACTTTTGGGCTAAAAATGAACCCCGTCCATGACCTTGGATAAACAGGAAGTAGAGTACCCATTATTGCCGCTTATATCTTTTCCTCGTTATTCGCCAACTAATCTAGTCTCGTTTACCCCAGACTCTCGCTCTCGAGACTTTGCCCGAGCGAGAGTCTGGTCTGATTCCTATTTAATTTTTGTAACCAGTAGAGGTCGCTAAACCCGCTAACAAGATGGCGACTCCCATGAAAATACATGTGAGAATTTACTTTTTAAACAAAGATATGTGCGTTTTTTTGTTCCTTGTAAAGCAGACAAAGGTATTTTATTATAAAACCAGATAAAATAAAAGGCGCATTCTCTAACTTTTTAAAGAATACAGATCTTAGCATCGAAAGAATGTATCAACCAATGAAAATCCATACCGATTTCTCGGTAAGCCTCGATTTGAAATTACAAAAATTAAATAGGAATCAGACCAGACTCTCGCTCGGGCAAAGTCTCGAGAGCGAGAGTCTGGGGTAAACGAGACTACAACAAATCGCAAAATAAACCAATCATTTTTAAATTCATGACAATAAAAGACAGAAAAATGTCTTAAATGTAAAATTATTTAATTAGAAACGCAATTTTAATGTTTTATTTTAATTTTTTGGTGACCTATTTTTTTTTTCGATGTTGCTGCGACCTCGTGTGCAAAAATAAACTTTTGGAGGAACATGTGCTTTGCAGTGTTATCGGTACTGCACAGCTATTTTTCCGAGTGGACGCAGTATTATGACAGATAATAGAAAGAGAAGTATATGCCTCATCGGATGCAGAGCTTAGGCAAACACTTTTTAACCAGTTTTTGCATATACTTTGCTTATGAACATGATGAACCAGTCTTCAAATATTCCTTCCAAGATGGTGGAAGGGGCTCCGTGTTAAAGCCTAGAGGCCTGAGCCCTATGGCGTACTTCCACATCGATGGCAGTAAACGGATGTCATTGGTCAGTGTCATCTTGATATTTTTGATTAATACAAAGTATTGATATTTATATAATAGTGTTAAGTTTTGCATGCACTATGCCTAAATAGTAGTCAGGGTTTGACACATGGTGCACGAGCCGGAGGCGAGTGCACTATGTGTCAAACCCTGACTACTATTTAGGCATAGTGCACGCAAGACACAACACTATTGTTATTATTATGCTGACTGTTGTTACTGTATAAAAACGTCAATATTTTCTTCATTCCCAATGTTTCATCACCTGTAACATTCGTCTACTCTATTATGACGTTACCTTGTGCAACATGTACGTCATAATCTTTTTCTTTAATTTTGAACGTCCCATGCTTTAGGTATAATCTACAGATAGTTTAAGGGAATATTATTTGAGTGAAGGAAGGGGGGTTGCAAGAAATAATTTAAGAACATTTATTTTGTTTATTTTTAATTTTCATTATAAAATATTTGAAACTAAGTTTATATATATCATAGTACAATTCTACAGACAACGGCGTCTGTGGCATAATCGGTAGCGCGTCGGACTGACAATCTTGGGGTCGTGAGTTCGCGCCCCGGTATGGGCGTTGTCGGATTTTCCTCAAAAATGGAAGCCATGCTCTATTTCGGCATAGTATGCTTACGCTATATAAATCCATAGACCACCATGCGAGAATAGTAGGGTATGGGTTATATAGAGACAAACTGACAGGAAGCATAATAATATGTTTTTCATGTACATTATGATTAAAATATACATAGAAAAAATCCCCACCCCACCCCACGCACCTGCACCTCATATAATGCACCCGAACTGCAAATTTGGAGGTTTTGTATTGTGGTGTCACTTCTTCAGCGAGGTTATGTTACAGTACTTGGGTGCTTTTTTTTTTTCAAAAATAATAATAACTAATATGAAATGTTGTTGAATTTTTTAATGATTTCATGAAACAAATCACTTAGACCTCTCCCCCAACCCAACCATTATGTAACAAACTGCATGCAATGCAATGAAGGGAATCTTTAAGGAAATCCAGTCAAAGGGCCCCCTAATAAAACCGTCCCGGTCAAAGCATCCCCTGAATTTGGTCAAAGTGTCCCCTGATTTTGGTCAAAATGCCCCTTGATTTTGGTCAAAGCGCCCCCTATAGCATTTTACAGTAATATGATGTTACAAAACCGCTCCCCAAATATTGGTCATTAGGGGGCGCTTTGACTGGCTCCCTTTTTAAGAAACTATCAACCTTGAAGAAAATTAACTTTACAACTGAGAGTCACATTTATGTGGAATCGATGAAGGCATAATTATTTACTTTATGTATTCAAGAATTTATTGTGATTCTTTATATTTATTGAAGGTCCTTTTCATGTGAATTCAGAATTTTCGGAATAAGACCAGTGTCATAAGACCAGTTGGTGCTTTTTAGAATATCCGCAAAAGATGGTAGAGTATGTTGTGACTGTCAAGAGGAGCTTCTTTGAGGTAGATCGGAGATGTACAAAGGTACAATGGTACTGTTTAAAAAATAATTATGCCATTCTGTGTTTTTCGGTCAATATCCCTAGCCATGAGTCTTTATATAAACCAAATTTTAACTTTATGAAGTCCATATGTAAAATATTAACTTGAAAAAGTTCTTTGAAACTGTCAAGTAGATTTTTATTTTCTGTTACAATTGTGTTCAAAGATATTTATAGTTTTTAGCAACTAATATTCATTATGTACTGTTAATGTTCAAAATGTTTTTAGCAATAAAAATTGGAATTTTTATAATTTTATTAAATAATCAAATAAAATTATCTTATTTGTTTATTTATTCATTTTGGATTACTGTTCTATATCCCAAATTTGTTTTGTTTTTTAGGCGCATATCAAGCACTTGTCCTCACTTTGCCTTGCCAGTTACCAAATAAATGGTTGACTACTGTATCAGAAGATTTTTTAAGGAGTTGAATGTCATACAGACCTCTGCCTATGGCTACTAAACTAAAGCTTGACAGTTTTATTTGAAGAATTAAAAAATATATAGAAATACGTAAAGAAAGGTTTTAACTGTAAATGGAAGTAACTTCTCTCTATTTTCATCTAGATTAAAAAATGTTTCCATAGATGTACCGGTACATGGAGTAGTTAAAAGTAACAAATGTAAACTGTACATCTAAAAGATTAAGGCTTTGTGATTTAAGTCATCTTGATTCTAAAATTGTTGAAAAGTATGTGTCCATTGTATATAAAATTATGGCAGTCATTTTCAATACAATTTACAATGTAATAAACGTTCTATCTTATAAAACCGTCACCGTAATAGCGGGTTCTACTGTAGTTATTTAAGGAATAACTGTCAAGTTAGTAGAGTATGCCAGGGCATCAATGATAGTGGGAAGTCTGGGATAATTTGTATAACGAGTGAAGCTAACTAATTAACTAGACAGTGTTACCTTATATTTCCATTTCATTGTAAAATAACATTGTAAATTTAGATTTTAAAAATGTAAACAAATAGATTCAAATAACAGGAGACCACCGTGTCAATTTCAATTGTCCCTACCCATTGATGTCAAACACAAAGACAGCCACACAAGATTTACATGCATATTGGACCTCCTAAGACAGATGCACGAGATTGAAATATTTGAATGTTAATATATTGTACTAGCCTCAGGTACCTTATGATTGTTGATGTATATACATGTATCGTTTTGCAATGCTTGATACAGAATTAGGATTTAGGCATTTACTATCTATGTCAAATTAACAAAATTATTTTCATGTATTAAAAAGATATGAATTGAATTTGAACATTTTCTGTTACATACATGTACCGGTATGTTGATGTAGCTTGTACATGAAACACTTCAAGCATGTGTTTGTTTACTTGTCTTTTCTGATAGTACTAAGGAAAAATGTTTTTGAACTATTACATTCCACTTAAATTAAGCTCAGTAAGTAGAATTTTTATATCTATCATAAGCCATAAACAATTTTGAATGCATGTATTTCTAATTCTTCTGCATTTTACACAGGTAATCTTCAGTTGAACTTTTATTCCACCTTCTTTAATATTAAATTAAAAAAAAAACATTAATTACACTGAGAAAAATTAGATTGCAATGCAGAACCAATTTTTTGGTTTGGTATTTTTTTCCCAATGCCTTCCATTAAAAGAAAAATCTAAATTAACATATCACCTACACCATGTACACAGAGAATTGTGTAAGTTTGTCCCTCATGTTCCAGAAGTTTTATGATCTATGAAGTATAAAATATATTTGGCAATGCATGCTTTTTTTATTTTGAATTTATTTATTTTAGTAAACAATTTATTCCTCCCTTCAGAAGCAAACTATTTGATAAAAAACGCATTGTTTACATTTGTTTTCCAGGTATTGCTAATTTAGGAAACTGTAAATAATATTTTGACTTTGCTTATTTTAAATTTTAAAGTACTCTCTAAACCATTGGAGTGGGCATTATCTTGTTACCTACAAGCTTCTTTTTCACAAGTTGCAAGATGAACAAATAAAACAGCTTCAAAACATAATTTTCTAAAGTGTTTTTGTTAAATTATAAACATGTGCATTTGTTATTATATATTTATGGACTATATATAACTACAAAAAAGTTCAATAAATACTGCATTATTAAGATTTCAATTCATCATATGTTATGTTTCTTAACTGAATTATTTTCATGTGTGGATATCATTAAAGTTCACTAAATTAAAGTTCATGTTTGTCACAGTTTGTGTCAATAGCTAATAAGGGTAACCCTGGTATTTATTTGAAGGAATTTTGTTCAATTATAAAGTATGACTAGAGGCTTTGGACCCTTCAGTCCCCAAGTTTCAGTTTCCAATTTTTGTAGCTATCAAATGACTTGCAAAATGGGGTTTTTGTAAAAAAAGTCCCTGAAGGAAATAAGTAGCTTGCACCCCCATCCTCAAAAGAACCTCATTTTTCATAATATTTATTTTGTGTGATCTTTTGAAGAAAAAAAAATTATTAGAGCAAGTTATTAATTGAGTATATTGTTTCTCAAAGGATGAATCCAGGATATGTCTTTGTATTTTCATGTCACCCAGAACTTGTGAATTTTTTTTCTGATATTCCCATTTATAATTTTTTTTTTATTTAAAAAATGAATAAGACACTTCCACCTTGTTGTTTTGACTTAAAAAGTTGTCAATATAATTTTGTGGCGATATGAGCAAATATAAATCGATAAAAATAACATAATTGCAGAATTATAAAGAACAGGTGCGTGTGGTGGATTTTGATCCGCTCTCCGGTTAAAACAAAAATGGCGTCGTACTGCTAGTCTCGTTTACCCCAGACTCTCGCTCTCGAGACTTTGCCCGAGCGAGAGTCTGGTCTGATTCCTATTTAATTTTTGTAATTTCAAATCGAGGCTTACCGAGAAATCGGTATGGATTTTCATTGGTTGATACATTCTTTCGATGCTAAGATCTGTATTCTTTAAAAAGTAAGAGACTGCGCCTTTTATTTTATCTGGTTTTATAATAAAATACCTTTGTCTGCTTTACAAGGAACAAAAAAACGCACATATCTTTGTTTAAAAAGTAAATTCTCACATGTATTTTCATGGGAGTCGCCATCTTGTTAGCGGGTTTAGCGACCTCTACTGGTTACAAAAATTAAATAGGAATCAGACCAGACTCTCGCTCGGGCAAAGTCTCGAGAGCGAGAGTCTGGGGTAAACGAGACTATCGTACTGCAGACGCTTCGTACTGATGGTACTCATCGTAATTTTCGTTAAATACTCTAAGTAGAAATATTATCTTGGATAATTTTGTTTAGTATCAGTGCATATAGGAAAATATTCATTCGATTTTCACCAAAACATGACCGATTCTGTCAGGAAAGTGGAATTCTATTCGAAAATTCGATGGCATGTCCTGTCGCACGACTGCTTTTTTGTGTGTTTTCAAAGACTTGAAACATCACCGGTGAGTTTATTAATCCTAAACAGCTTTTTCTTTCTCCGAGACGATTGGTGGTTTAAAAAAAATGTGTAATTTATGTATCTTGCGAAAATATTACAAATAAGTACCGTTTGACAGATTTTTAAACGTAAAATCGAAAATCGGCAATAATGGGTACTCGCACGTTAGCTCTTCCATCAAAGGTTGGGGTTGTATAATAAAGACATTGACATGGAGGTGCTTTGGAATCCTCTGCATCCCGAGGACAATTCTATCTGATCACCTTTTCCAGACCACATTTTGCAAAGTGCCGACCTTTCACTCTCTCCCCTCTGCTGCTTGACTTTGATAGAGACCAAGATTCGATGACCTTCGTCCGTGGTGATAAGACCATACCCCTCATTCTTAATTTGGTGCATTTGTATTCCGGCATGAGTATAATTTTCAATTTGTATTTTCTTTCCCGTCTCCTGATAAAGTAATTACGTTACAGGTTCAATTACTTTTTCGAAAGTCACTGTTTTTCCTCCACCAGGATCACAAACCGCAATCAAATATGTGTTTAAAGGGGTGGAAAATGACAGTCCCTGTCCTTCAATTCTGGATTGTGGTCCACATATTGCTGACGTTAAACTAAACAGCGCCGGTAAGGACAGATGCATTGATATATTATGCCCTTTTTGATAGGTATCCAAAAAATTGAATACATCTTCATCGAGAAACAATTTCCAATCAACATTTGTACTATACGCTGCCTGATACGTAATGAAAGTGTTCTCCTCCGAAAATTTTCTACTCGTCATGTCTGAAGCGAAAATTGAATGACGTCATTCCAACGTTCAAAGCTTGATTGACATTTTAATTTAACGTTTGAATTATGACGTCATTAAAAAAATAAACATGACGTTAAATCACGATTTTTTAACTGTAAAAAACTTTCATCAATATAAAATTCAAACAGATAATTCAAAATATGATTGGAAACAACCAAACAAGACATAATCATTTCAATGTATTAATTCTTTTTTTTTTAATTTTAAATAATTTAATTCTGGTTGTAACGCTGTATTTGATTGGATAAAAAATTTACTTCATATCGTATAAAATGGGTTGCCTACGTCACAATGACACGTCAAAAACGTATCAATCCGCCTGACGTTACATTCAAATTTTGTACAAATTGAAGTCATTTTGTTAGAACAATCATCTTTTTTTCTTATATCAAATAAATGAAAATTAAATTATAAGCAATGAATTTAATAGCTACCCATTTAATACGGTATAAACTGGGTTGGAACATTTTACGCTTTTTTATAAACCGCTTCGCGGTTTATAAAGCGTAAACTGCCCCAACCCAGTTTATACCGTATAAAATGGGTAGCTATTAAATTCATTCCTTAAACAAAATTATTATTATTAAAAAAAAACACTAAAACATAAACGATTTATTTTTCATAAAATATAGCGGGAAAATAAATCATCTCCATGATCCATCTAAATTTCAAAATGGAAAACAAGGAAAATGACACTACCATAAACTTTTCAAAAGCACCAGGAATTGTTACTTATTGTCGTGAAGTATTAAGTAGTACTGAATGTGCTATCCACTTTGCGCGAGAAAATAATTTAATTGAAGTGGAAATGAATTGTGACTGTGGATGTTCAATGTCCTTAGTTAAGAAGAATGACTGCTCTGACGGAGAAATTTGGCGGTGAAGAGTTTGTTATACAAAGAAATCTATTAGATTTTCCAGAATTTTCAAAGTGATTTTTTTAATTATACACATAATAAAGTCATTAAATTTATTCATAGTTTCATACAAAAAAATTAGTTAACGGTAGACTGTAATGAAACATAACAAATACTATTGTCAGAGTTGTCGGGAAAGTGGAGGGGGTAGAGAAGGGGAAGGGGGGGGGGGTATATAAAGTTTTTTTTACCACATCCCAAGTGCCTTTTTGCACATTACAAATTTAACCCTTCTCAAATATTAAAAATTGTTCCTAAGATATAATTCTATATTAAAAATACAATTTTAAATTTATTTCAAGATTTAAAATTTATGTATTCAATACGTCAGTATAAAACGTCAGCATAAAATAAAAATGAAAATTTTATTTATTCACAGAAAAGCAAACTGAAATTGGTGGACATATTAGGACTCATTTACTGTTTTGGAATTGACTTTCAAATATATGAGTGCAAAAAATTTTTCCCCCACATAGATGAAAAAAGTATCATCGACTGGTACTATATCTTGAGAGATGTTTGTTCTACCTCCCTCCTTGACGACCCAGTGAAGTTGGGAGCTGGCACATCAACTGACATCATCGAAATAGACGAAAGTTTATTCGGGAAAAAAGGAAATACCATCGCGGAACAGGCAACCAAAATTTTTGGGTTTTCGAATTGGTAGAAAGGGGAACCAAAAAAGTTGTTCTTCAACTCGTAGAAAAAAGGGATAGGGCAACTCTCATGCGAATCATCGAAAAATATGTAGAGAAAGGTTCAACCATCTTCTCAGATCATCAATGGGCAGCCTACTTCACAGAAGAAGGATATAACCACCAAACAGTTAACCACAGCAAAGAAATCAAAAGCGAGAGCGGTTGCTGTACAAATGCCATTGAGGGTCTTTGGTCTTTAGCGAAATTAAAAATTAAAAAAAATGAAAGGACTTCTACACTGTAAATTACCTTACATTCTGGACGAGTTTATGCACCGCAGCGCTATAGGTATGGACATGGGAATGGCGACGTTTACCGTCGATTACTACTGGATATAGCTAAACTACCTGCAGACTCCATTCAGTGAATGACCATATAATCTCGCAATTTTTCGATTTATGTAGCGTTTAATTCAGGGATCACCAATAAAACATGAAATTTCCAAAAATTTTACAATCCATTATACAATATTAATTATACAATTAAAAATTCAATTCTTTCATTTCATGTTTTCAATTACTGTTATAACATAATGGAAAAGAACATTTACCTCAAACTTACAGCCCATAGCATACAAAAAAGAATTATTAAGGCTAAATTAAATTTCTCCAGTGGAATTATAGTATTTCTCGCTTTTACTATAGGTATTAGTTTTAGTCTCCACTTAGCTCTATCGAAATTAGAATTAGTCACAAATTCACCAAAGATATTGAGTTAATTGTCGAAAATATAAAATATTATTATTATTTTTTCATTTACTAGTGTGATTACCTGAAAGTTTAATCAAACATTCATAAGTGTTATTAAAGTTTTTCTCTCATTTAAAAGTGTAATTACGGTTAATAATGATTTCCTAATTGATAAAGGTTACTGAGAACCAAATTCGTAAATGTTTTAAGGGTTAGTCTCGCACTTATATGTGTGATTAGGGTTAGTCTCGCACTACTTAGTTTGATAAGGGTTAGTCTTGCACTAATTAGTGTGATAAGGGTTAGTCTCGCACTAATTAGTGTGATTAGGGTTAGTCTCGCACTTATTAGTGTTATTAGGGTTAGTTTCTTACTAATTACTATAATTGTTGTCAGCCCGAGGCTTCGCACTAATTACTGTAATAAGGGTTAGACTCGCACTACATAATGTGTAAATAGGTTTAATCTGGCACTAATTAATGTGATTAGATTAAGTCTCGCACTAATTAGTGTGACTAGGGTTAGACTCGCCCTTATAAACATGATTAGGTTTGCTCTCACACTAGTATGTGTGATTAGGATTTGTCTCGCAATAATAAGTCTGCTTAGGGTTAGTTTAAATTTAATACATGTACAAAAAGAATATGTAAAAGGTCCACTTTATAACAAACGGAAAGTGTCATTCGTCAATATATCTCAGGTATACGGTAAATCACACCTAAACTATCAACTGTCAACCGTCTAAAGGTCCAAGTTATAACATACGGAAACTGTCAATCGTCGACCTGTTCCCGGTCAACAGTTGAGGAAATGGAGGTGTCAACTGTCAACCGTCGACCTGTCCCCGGTCGACAGTAGAACATAAGTTGAGTGTCAACTGTCAACCGTCGACCTGTCCCCGGTCGACAGTATAAGAAACGGATAGTGTCAACTGTCAACAGTCGACCTGTCTCCGGTCGACAGTATAAGAAATGGAAAGTGTCAACTGTCAACCGTCGACCTGTCCCCGGTCGACAGTAGAACATACGGAAAGTGTCAACTGTCAACCGTCGACTCCCCGGTCGACAGTAGAAGAAATGGAAAGTGTCAACTGTCAACCGTCGACCTGTCCCCGGTCGACAGTAGAATATACGGAAAGTGTCAACCGTCGACCTGTCCCCGGTCGACAGTAGACCATATGGAAAGTTTCAACAGTCAACCGTCGACCTGTCCCCGGTCGACAGTATAAGAAATGGAAAGTGTCAACTGTCAACCGTCGACCTGTCCCCGGTCGACAGTAGAACATACGGAAAGTGTCGAATGTCAACCGTCGACCTGTCCCCGGTGGACAGTATACCATTTGGAAAGTGTCAACTGTCAACCGTCGACCTGTCCCTGGTCGACAGTAGAACATTCAGAAAGTGTCAACTGTCAACTGTCGACCTGTCCCCGGTCGACAGTAGAACATGAAGAAATAATTAATTCTGTAAAATTACTACGATATACATTGATGTATGAATAATTTTATATTGTTTTAGTTAAGGACTACTTTATCCTTATATTGGAGTTGAGCCGTGGCACCTCCCTGTTGCTACGTCCCTGCTTGATAAAATAAGACACTTCTTTGACATATTCTTTTTCTTGCTTTTAACTACATTATTGTTCTTTACTATTCATTTTACAAGGGCAAGAAGTTTTACAAATAAAAGTTTCAGTTGAAGCGAAGGATCTCGTCAAAAACCGGAAGTGCTATTGATAAAGCAATGGTTTATCCAACGGGCTGTATCATCCACACGTATGAAATAAGTCAGAAGTAATTAATGATACATTCATTATCGAACAGATCTACATGTAACGTTCGTCTAAGATTTTGATAAACCTCGTAAAGAAAAAACAATACTATCGCCTTTTTTTCATACATCGATCAAGTATACCAATCTCAGAAACCCATTTTGGAGCCCCTACAGCGAGTAAAATGATTAATTCTAGCTCACCTGAGCCGAAGGCTCAATTGTGCTTTTCTGATCACATTTTGTCCGTCAACTGTCCGTCCGTCCGTCAACTTTTCACATTTTCGACGTCTTCTCAAGAAGCAATAGGTTAATTTAAGCCAAACTTGGTACAAAGCAACTTTGGGTAAAGGGAAGTTTAAATTGTTAAAATGAAGAGCAAAGTTCCCTTACAAGGGAAGAAAATAATCCAAAGACGAAAAATAAAGTCGGGTCATTCAAAATTCTTATTCTCAAAAACCACTGGGCCAGGAAAGCTGAATTCTTCGTGGAAGCATTCTTAGGTAGCGTAGATGACCCCCGGGGCTGGGCGGGGTCACAATAGGGAATCAAAGTTTTACATAGAAATATATACAATAAATCTGTAAAGATCTTCTTCTCAGAAACCACTAGGCCAGAAAAGCTGAAACTTATGTTGAAGCATTCTCGGTAGTATAGATTTTAAATTGTTATCAAAGTACTCAGAAGTACAGAGAGCCGGGCTCATTTACAGAGTAGAATGGATTTCTTACATGAATCACGTTTATATTCTGATGAAAAAAATTATTTTAAAACTATCAATATAAATGATAAGACACTGAAATTGAGTTTTTCAATCCTAATAGTCCCGTGGGGATCCGGGTTAGAATAGGTCCTCAGTACCCCCTTGCTTGTCGTAAAAGGCGACTAAATGGGGCGGTCCTTCGGATGAGACCGTATAAACCGAGGCCCCGTGTCACAGCAGGTGTGGCACGATAAAGATCCCTCCCTGCTCAATGGCCCTGAGTGCCGAGCATAGGCTCAAATTTGCAGCCCTTCACCGGCAATGGTGACGTCTCCATATCAGTGAAATATTCTGGAGAGGGACGTTAAACAGTATACAATCAATCAATCAATCCTAATACCACGGTCCGATTTTGTCAGAATCAGAATTTATCTGGTACCGCAGCTGAATGTAAAAAACATATGTACATTACTTGTTCATATAAAATTTTTTGGGAATGGTAATGGTTAACAGTTGTTAAATGATTAATCAGTCAGAAAGATGGTATTTGATTATAATTTTTATGTATCAAGATATATCTATTTGTAAAAGTGTTACATTAGGCACAGTGTGGTAATGAAGTAACATAAGTCACAAAAATTTATCGCATAAGGAAAGATGAGCTTGCGCAAAGTAAAAATGCGGCTCTAGCTCCTTTATATCTCCATGCTATACAAAGTTTATGACAACATCCTGGCTGGTTTAATACACTTGCACGCTAGCTTGAAGTAAAAATACACTACAACGCTTATGACAATCGGCTAGTGTGTTTATGACGACACGGTTTCAAAAATGTTTCAGCAGGCTGTTTACACCACACCGTCAACCTTACACATAATAGACTGTGTAAAGTTTTGTTACCATGGAAGCAAGTTTTGTGTCAGCATAGCTGCATGTTGTTTTAAGTTGCCTTTGCCTGACAGTGTTGCGAACACTGTGTTGGCACATTGTTCCTAACACGCTGTTACACTTTTACAAATCGTCTTATCAGGACACAATAATTTTCATAACTCCTTCATTATATGGCAAAAACATTTCCCAGACTGTAGACTGTAGTACATTTTTCTGCGTTATGTTAATTTACTCTATGTACGCGGTCACACATTTTCCTCGGAAATTTGTCCAAGCGCACTTAATGTAAATGTAAGGCATACAGTGACTGTCTAAAAAATCTGCATAATTTTCTACCCACAGATTAAACAGAAATTGAGATTCTGAGGAATTATGACCACGTGGGAAAAAGTACATCTATAGTAATTTATGATAATTATTTCAACTAAAAAAAACTCAAATTAATGATTTTTCAAATAGCGTTATTCAAATTAATGTCTGTCCTGTAAGCATTCAATATAACATCATTCTGATGACTCAATTGAGTAAAATGATTTGCTTAATGGGTTTAATACGCACAAAATTTTTAGTAAATAATTTCATTTTGTGTGAAAAATAAACACATCTTATGTAAATGCCACTAAATTACGTTAACTTAGCTCTGAGGATTTGACTAGACAACTTTTTTTGTTTACAACGAGGCGTTCGATATTGAACGCTCGTATGCGGAATGTTTCGGGCATATATACGCTATACAAAGTTAGCGTTCAATAAAACGTCAACGCTAAAATTCTCTAGATTGTTGGTTGTATTTCATTAGAGACTAATCATTATCTATATAATAAAACCCAAATACATCATTGTCTGTTATGGTAGACTAGTGGTAGGGCATTCGATTTGCAAAATCATGAAGCTGGGCTTGATTTTAATTCAATGCATCAAATTTAAGACATAAACATTTACGCAGTAATGTTCCTTAACAATGCACCCGGCATATAAAGTGAACGAGACCTTAAAAACCTCACAGTACATGTTTACTTAGGACAATGACCCTGAGTTCTTAGTAAAGTTATAAATTGATGCTTTTCAACTGTTACAGTACATATTAACATCTCTAAATATGTGAATGAGTGAAATTCTCAAATAAATATTATCAATCAAAATATCAGTAAGAAGCTGAAACTTACGTCACAGGTTCCAATCCCATTGCTAAATGCTTGAGACAGGTTACTCCGATGAGACTGTATAAACCAAGATTCTGTGTCACGGCAGGTGTTGGCAGAAAGAGGATCCCATACTTCTCAAAGGCAATAAGTGCTGAGTACAAATCTATATTTGCAGCTAATACTATCCCAAGTGGTGGCACCATAAAATGACTGGAAAATGTTTGATAGGCCAATAAACAAATAAACCATTTCTGCAGTCTTATCATACAAAAAAGCAAACTTTCTATTATTACAATTTTTTAAAAACAAATTTCTTTTGCAATTTAACTGAGCAATATTTGTCTTTTTTTGTCAATAAAGTATGATATCAATTAAGACTTTTTGAGAACATCTCTTTATAGCGAGTCCAGACAGCAGAACAAATCCCTGCTCATAATGCGAGCTCTTATGATAACACCTTGGCAAAAGAAGATTGTGACTTGCACATTGATCCATATAATGTTTCGGCAGTTAACTTTGGACCCACAGTGCTTTGCTTCTTTAACATGTTTAAGCTACATTCTTGTAAGAATTAATTACCAAAATATTCCAAAAAATAAAACTCACCTTAATTTAATGGATAAGTTGAGATAAATAGTGAATAAAAACATTGCTCTGACATTAAAATCAGCACTTATATTCAAGCTTTAGACTGGTTATGTAGTAAGAGTGCAACGATAAACCGTTTGACGGTATACTGCGGTTTATTTTTCCCCTGTTCGTTTCACGATACCTCAAACTGTTATCACAGTTCGGTTCAATTGGTCCGTAATTATCCAAATTGTCTGTTTTGGTTCCTCATTTACAATTTTAAAATGGCTTCTGCACGAAACATGAGGTCAATGAAACTGCAGACATGGCAGTTAAACCTGTTTCCAGCCTCATATTAAACGGGTCAAATGATGTTATCACTTTCCCAGTGTTAGTTTAATGAACATTTGATGAAACCTTTGAGTTTTAAGTATATGATGACAAACCTCTGACTCTTTAACACAATATGTCACGTACCGTGATACGTATCGTGAACTGAATACCGTTATACGTATCATACCGTGAGGTAGGTGTATCGTTGCACCCCTATTATGTAGGCCTAACTTAGTCACGTACACTACGACGACATGTGACTTCAGAGTCTATTACCCTGTTCACAAGTAGAGTTGAATTCGCAGTAAATTATCATGAAGTAAACGAATGCGAATCAAATTAATGTAAATCAAACTGTGTTCACATGACAGCTGATGCAAAGAAAACAAATGCGAATTAAAATTTTACTTCTACAGTCAAGCGTCAGTAAGGGTATTATGACATCTATTACAAATCATGTCACCTACAGCAGAAGCAGATGTATTTGACATAATGTCACAGTGTCTGAACACCCATTTTAGTGATTAATACAGTACCCGCATCGTTATTCTTTACAGGATACACGATACGATAGGATACACGCACGATACGATAGGATACACGCACGATAGGATAAACGCAAAACACGATAAACGCAAAACACGATACACGCAAAACACGATAAACGCAAAACACGATTGACCTGATAAACGATCTACACGATAGGATAAACGCAAAACCTGATAGGATTGCTTCAAAATGCGGAACGTTTTTTGACAAGACGAAAAGATTATTTTGAATTCAATTTAAAGATTAAAGATTATTTAAATTAAATTATATTTTAATTTAAATACTTGCAGAGCTTCAAATCTAATCTATAAAGTACATTTAATTATTATAAAAAGAACCTGAGATCTCTGTATTAATTTTACAAAAGTTGTTTTTTATATAATTATATAAAAAAATTGGCAGTGATTAAATGGATTTATATAAAATTGAGACTGTATTTTTTTTATTTCTTCTCAAGGGTGTGAATTTTGAAACTTTTTTAAACAGATTAATTATTTATGAAAAATATACATTTAAATTTTCTATCTAATAAATTTATCTACAATTGGACTTTTACGAAGAGCGCTGACTTTTACAGTTTACGGCTTACTTTTATACTAGGAACATGTACGGAAGCTCTTTTACGATATGAATATTCAGCTCAACATGAAATTTAACGAAAATAACGGGTAATTCCAATGCACATATAAGTTGTCATTGAAGAAAATGAAAGCCAACTTACTTTTAACTCTCGGCCTCTACATTCAAATGACTCTGAAAACATTTCTATGACCATAAGAAAAGTTTTCTTTTGTATTA
Organism: Saccostrea glomerata; assembly: GCA_003671525.1. Classification (NCBI taxonomy): domain Eukaryota; kingdom Metazoa; phylum Mollusca; class Bivalvia; order Ostreida; family Ostreidae; genus Saccostrea; species Saccostrea glomerata. The sequence continues at coordinate 11,928 of PRKT01001658.1, read as the reverse complement.
TCAATTCTGTCCCTCCGTACATGATACAAGTTTAAATGTCCAAATAAACGTCAACCGAAGAAGTCAGTGCTTCTCGTAAAAGTCCAGTACCAAGTTATTTCACGGAAGAAATCTACGCAATAAATTAAATATTTGTATTTAATGTCTAAAGCTTACAATCTGAGATTTTTCAAAAAATCGCAATTAAATATTATTATCTTAGAAAATAATACAAGTAGAAGACTGCATGGCCGACAGAAATGTTTAAAGAAAACGGCTTTAACAAAAGTAAAAAATTTAAATTGATAGAACTATCAAGAACGAAACAGCTCAAGAAAATTAAATTACCTGAATAGAAATCTAAATAATTATTAAAATAATGGCACTCTGCATTAATACATGTAAACGTGTCATAAGAATATGAATCTGCTACAACTGCACATGTACGTTTACGCTAAGCTCTGACTTATGTACATGTAAACATTTTACATTACAGATACTTCAAACCTCGTATTTATTAACGAACATTGAATGGTTAAATACTTTCTTCTTTACTATACAAAACAGAAAAATTAATTAACAAATATCAAAAGAGTGAAATGCGACTTTTCCGACTAAATAATTATAAATCATTGCTATTAAACTCTGTGTGTACTGTTTCTAATAATAACGAAAAATAGGTTTAATTCGGCAAATGAATAATTAAACCTTAAAAATCAGTTTACACTGGCCCGGTAATCTCATATTAGGCATATTCGAAGGGCGGTATTTTGAAAGTCCGCGACCAATTTAAAATTAGATAAACAAGGTCTAACCAAATAGCCAAATATAATATTGAATTCTAAAATAAAGTTATATACGTATGGAATAAAATCGATTAATACTATAAATTGTTTCGGTGTATTTATTAGTCTTGCATGGTCACGGCGGATAAGACTTCTTCTGTTTTATTTTTATAGTAAGACACCGTTAAAAAATATTGCGAACTAATTTTCATAGTTTAGAATTTTAGAACTATTTCATCCGTTTCTACGGTCAATGAAATTGTTTCCTAGAATTAATTTTGTCCGTTTTACGTAGAAAACCCGATGACCTGAAAGTGCATGTACCATAAGTGCAGTAATTTTTTTTAAGTTTATTAAAAGACTTATTTACATAAACAGGATGGAAACAGTGTACGAACTGAAAAAAGAATCAACGGAGTGCGTTTAGGAACTTCATTTCATTAAACTGATTTATTTGAATTTTTATTTTACATTCAAGATAATTTTTTAATCCATAAATTGTACAATTATTTAATATATTTTGCATTAAATCTTCGATAAAATTGTTCAAACAAGTTAGGAACAAAATCCCGAAAATAGGTAGATGCGTTTCATTAGAACCAGGTAGTATTCGAGGTTACTAATTGACCCCAGGTGAGAAATCAGTGCAGGTATGTTGACGGTGATAACATACACGGGCCGAGGTGTCAGTTAGGGGAGAAGGGGGAGGGGGTGGTTGACCGCACAGGAAGACAGTGTGCTAATTAGAGAGCTACACATACGTGTCAGTTTTCTTGTCTTCGATTTATTTTGATTTTTGGCATCCCGATGGATTATATTTTGAGTTTATTTCCACGCCGAAAAGGTAAGCTGTTAAAAAAACTTCATGTTTTTCCCTGTACATGTATATATTTTTTTATGTTATCTAATGCCAGATAAAATTAATGAAAATCTTCTATTTTATAGTAACAGCCACGGTGTGATAAATTGGGTGGAATATTTTCATGCATTATATTTTATAATTTTGATTTCTTTTATTAATTTAGACATATGTCATGGAATTTATAATTAGCTTTAAAAAATAAATTTAAAATTTGAACGTATACGGCCAAAATCGTTGTTAAGATCATCTGGATAATTGTCTTATGTTATATTATATTTTTAACATCAAGACTTTAAATAATTGTGCATACATGCAGATCAGAGGCATAAACATATTACTAACGTTATCAGACGATAAACAAGGAAAAACAGAATATTGCATGAAAAAAAGATACATTTCAATATCCTGCTTATTTATTTATATGCTTTTTGTGTACAGGAACATCGTAGCTTACCAAAAATCTTTCTCCGGTAACTCCGATTCATTTGAGAAAATCAAATTAATAGTATTTAATTTTGACAAAATAAATCATACAATTCGAGGGCTTATTTTTGGAAGAAATAGACCAGGTGATCGATCTACTTATTATTTCATTTCCGAAAAAAAGAGTTACCGTTTAAATTTGACAATAACTCTCTGCTTTACCATGATATAATTATTTTATTTATTTAATTAATTAATCATTAATAAATCAATTTAGTCATTCATGAAATACGCGATTAAATTATTTTTTCCTTCTACGCTTTAATATTTCTCATATTAATGAAAAAGAAAGGGATAAATCTTTATTTTCTCTTTTTCGTTTGAATTAATCTTATTTTTATTTACAAAACGAAAAAGAAACTCGGAATAGCTCAGTAGTTTCTTTACATAGTAAAGATAAAAAGCGAGGGTTTCCGAATATACACGATAAACGCAAAACACGATACACGATAGAACCTTATAAACGATCTACACGATAAACGCAAAACACGATAAACGGAAAACACGATAGAAAACACAAAACCTGATAAACGGAAAACACGATACGATAGGATACGAAAGGATACACGCACGATACGATAGGATATACGCACGATACGATAGGATACACGCACGATAGAACACGATAGAATTGTAAAGAATAACGATGCGGGTACTGTACTATTTTCTTAAGTTTTCCACTCAAAAATAGCACAAGTACTTTAAGCTGACCACCAATATGAAGCATTTTGATTAAATTTTGCCATTACGCATGCCTATGCGGTTTGACAAGCCTGATCTAAATTAAAACTGAATAAGTATCTGCCCTCACCCGAACAGTTGCACTGCCAATATATTATTAGTTGAATATATACTGTAACAATAAGTGTAGTTTGAATTATAGAGTATGATCACTATGATAGAAAGTATGACTGTTGTGTTGGAATTTTTGCATTTTTGGTTTTGAAAGCGAGACTAGTTGAAATTCGTAACATCCTCAATTTTAAAAAAAAGATAAAATATAAAGCTGTGGGGATTGACAAGGCTAACAGAGAGCGTCTGAACAGTAAAACAGATAATATATCGGTGTGTCTGTGTATTTCTAATAATATCAATGCTCTATTACTAAGCTGTCATGTAATCAGTACTGTAGTGTAAATTTTAAGTAAAAAAAATATTCTAACCTTCATTCCAATTGTCCAAGCCAATCATACATTAAAATGTTGCCGTCAGCTCTTTCAGCACTCGATACAATTATCACTGGGAAATCCCAAGCAGAGTCAAGAGTGTTCATCCTTGTTAATGTGACAGTTGGAATTTCCTCGTAAACAATTCTCACAAGATTCTTAGAATATATGAATCGGGATAATTCTGCTTAGAATAATGTCCCAGAGGAGTGACAAAGTACTTCGTAGCTGCAGATTAAATGTGCGTGAATGTCTAGGCCTACATACGGCCTCTATGGTGAGAAAATGTTCAACTTCACAAATCATTTCTATTTTCAGTTTGTAAACATGTGTCGACTCGATGGGGCACACTAAAAACGGGATATACTAAAGATCTGATATTTACCTGGCGTTTTAATTTTTAATTAAATGATAATATTGAGTATTTTAAATAAATTATGTAAAGACTTTATGACTTTGATGCATTATGCTATACAAAAATTCAATTGTTTGGAATATTTACAGACAATTTTGAATCAGGTCTAATCAGTTTTTAGTACATCGCGTCTTTAGTACCTTCCTATTTCCCGCAATGCCTCGCGTTGTTTACAAACAAGAGGCCCCGAAAAAATCCTCTTAACTAATTATTGTTGTGTACATCACCACACTTTAAAATTATTTGAATAAACAGAAAACAGAGAAACACCGAATCAAAGCTATATCTTTCAGATGCATCAACTAAAACTGTGTACATGCAGTAAAGGCTTGGCTGGCTATAGTAGACAACTTGTTCCTGAAAGGTTTCTCACATATTTGTTTTATAAAAAAAGAATTATGAAATATAGCTTGAATTTTATTTCTCTTTATATCAAACGACAAGATTTAATCAGTTAGAAATTATTTCAGTCAAACTTTTTCATAATATACCGATAATTTTAGCTATCAGAAAAAAACGTGTATGAGCTATTAACCCCTATTTATAGGGGCCAGCCCCTTTTCATTAATCTAATATGAAAGCTCTCGTAATTACGCACAACTTTTGTTATATATCTCTTACCAAATTATTCTCGGTTCAAAAGTTTTTACATAAAAAGTAGCAAAAATTCAAGGAAAAAAAATTACTAAAATTTGCCGTTTTATAGCTTTCAACTTTAAAAAATCATCTTATAATTTTATCGTTCTGCATATCTACAATGTATTGGCAACAAGTTCTCCAACTTTCGTGTAAATATCTTATGTCGTTCTTGAGATTTTTAGTGGAAACAAGACATCAAAAATTTTCGATTAAAGGACAATTACTCACAAATAAAGGCATGCATCAAAAAATTGAAAACAGTTGTAAATAGGTTTAACTACAAGGTATCTAACCTGAAAGTTTCATAAAAATCAGTCCAAAGGTCTTTGAGAAATCGCCGGTCAAAAATCGACCGGGAAAAAAAAGAATAATAAGAAACAATAGAATAACAGTAGGGTCTTCCGAAGGAAGCGGAAGACCCTAATAATAGTGCTTTTACTTAAATACGTAAGGTCAAACATTTTCGTTTTTTCTTAAGTCGCTGATTGAGTTTGAGCATGTAACACCTACCATTAATGAATACGGAGTGTTTTTCAGCATTTTCAGCATTTTTAATGTATTCCAAATGTACCCTTGGTTAACTCTTACTAAGAGATATATTCTAAAGAGTTTCTTTACAGTATAAGTGACATTAAGGTGTCATGTTTTTGTGAGAATAGTTTTTTTGATTTTTGTAGTTTTTATTAAGCCACAGTCATGATATAAAGTGGCTGAAAATCTTGATTTTTAAAACTTTTCCGGCTGTTGCCATAGCAACCGAGACGCAGAGCAACGAAATTTTGTTTCATATTTGTTTCTGGTGTCAATTACTAAGCATGGGTGAAGTTTCATCAAAATCGGTGACCATGCGTGGCAACGAAGTTTAAGTGGTTACAGAGAATGGCTATTAAATGTTTACGCAATTTTAAACCAGAATACTATGCGCGACATCATTACAAAATTCTCAAAATGACTAGAATTTGATATTACAGATTTTCTAAATGACCAGAAGTCTTTTAATCACTTTGAGTTTGATAATACAGAATTATCAAAATCATTACAGTATGATATTACAGAATTCTCTACATAACTAGAGTTTGATATTACAGAATTTTATAAATCACTAGAGTTTGATATTACAGAATTCACTTCATCACTAGAGTTTGATATTACAGAATTATCTGCATCACTAGAGTTTGATATTATAGAATTCACTAAATCATTAGAGTTTGATATTACAGAATTCTCTACATAACTAGAGTTTGATATTACAGAATTATCTACATAACTAGAGTTTGATATTACAGAATTCTATAAATCAATAGAGTTTTATGTTATATAAATATTGCATGTAGTTGAGTGCAACATTGAAAATTTTCACCCCAAGAAAACCATTGTCAACCGAGGCGCTGCCGAAGTTGACAATGGTTTTCGAGGGGTGAAAATTTTCAATGTTACACTCAACTACATGCAATATTTATTATATTATACTAAATGTTTTATACAAATACATATTACAGTGAACCGTGCGCGCATAAATTCCGCGCAGTCGCAATTTTTAAGCGGTTAGCTTCGCTAGCCGCTATATGGCATGTGTCGGCAACCGGAAACCTCCATAAGGCGCTACCTATCGACAACAGAAACTTCAACAAAGCCTCTATATAGGAACATATGCGCACAATTTTTCAAATAAATCACTATTTCGATATACACATATTTTCGTCATACATATTGATAAAAGTAAAAACACGTGCTATGAAAAGCATGGGAAATTCTGATTGATACAATCAAAATAAATACCACTTTTGAAAGTAAATTTGTTGTACTTTTTTGTCAGTTTTTTTTTTTTTATCAAATTACCGAATTGCAAAGGAAAAATTAGGGAAACTTCAGGACAGGATGATATTCTTACGAGTTCCTTAAAAATGTGTCGCATGCATAAAATTTTAATCGTTACTGTGTCGTAGAAAATTTTGCTGTGTCGGGAGCAACACAGTAAAACAGCTTATGGAGAACCCTGCATATGTAAGCTGTACAGTTATAGATTACTTCCAGAATGAAACGTTTGTTTTCTTCTCCTTTTTTTCTCAATTGAAATTATTAAAAAGATGATGAAAGCTTTGTTTCCAGGGATAAATTCTGTACTCAGTCTAGTCATTACAAACGGTTATAAACGTCACATTATTTAATTTTTTGCCAAATACTCAGTATATATATGTTCGTTTATATATATATCGTGCTTACAAGACTCTTTTTTGAATTATTGTCATGTACCATTTACTAATTCGAACATTTATTGTATTTAAAGGCAATAGTGTACATTTCTTAAAACTTTATTATCTTGTTTACTTGTCTTTCTTCCTGTGAGAGAAATAGTTCATAATATTAATAAACAGATGTACTCAGTATCTGTATCAAAATACAGAATGAATAGTGATAGGTCTCAAATGAAAAACGGATCCTGGAAAGTTCCGGTGCCTAGGAGAAGTAAGCATCCCCAATAACAGGTCACAGCTGCTGACCCGCAGTGAGCATACGAAACTGAAGCCCTCTGAAATTAAATTAATTTACAAATTCTCTGCTCGTCCATCCGTTTTTCTCAGACTAGCCAGCTAAAGATCTATGTTCGGAACTCCAAAAAATTAATCTTAAGAATTTGAATTATCATTACCGTCTTCCTTGGAAGACGGTATTGTATAGTTGAAGTTTTTTGTTACAGTCGTCGGACTATGCACTTCCTCTCTTTTGTGATTGGTAGAAATTGCATGATGAGAAAATTTTTAATTATTTCATTGGTTGAAACGCTGTTCAAGGCAAGGAAGATAACTTTCCGATGATATATTTTTCGTACAATTCCAATCTTATGGGTCTACCTAATGTGTAATAAAAAATGACAAAACGAACAACAAAATCAGCAGTAATTAATTCTTAATAACATAGTGTTTTTACTGTTTTATAGTGATAAAATTGTTTTATAGCGATAAATAAAAAGGTCTCTTTAATTTCATTATAAATAAAATTTGATAGTTATTGCTTGCAGGCTTTACAATTTGTTATTATTCTTTTCCCCTTTCTTGTTTGATTAGTGAATGGGAATCAGCCGAGGTTTGCCGAAAGCTCTCGGCCAGTCAACGTTTACGGAGATGACCGAGCGACAACTGTGGAAGGGCTAATGCCCGTAAAAAGCTTATTTAGAAATACAAAATCAAGAAATTCAAAAGAAGTATAGATCTGTTTACTATTTAAAATTGTTGCTAAAGACAGTAAGCTTTTTTGAAAAGCTCTACTTGTTTTATTTTCTTTTTGAGTAGGCTTTACAGTTACATAATTTCAGAGTCATAGAGCATGAAAGACAATTAAATTTGCAACATCAACATATTTTTTTTCGTTCTGAGCACATTTGGACGCCACCAATGGAGACAATTAGGAAGAAATTTTTGAAATTGAACTTCCTGTCTTTCAAACTGAAAATCTCAGGTTGATATTTTGAAACATACATTTGTGACATCAGTCTGGGATGTTATTGGTTTTTCCATTTAGTTAAGTACTACAAAAGTCAGTGTGTCTGCTTCTTCGCTGATGACATCGGACAAAAATATGCATGCTTACTTTAATATCATCACTGAATGCATTTTTTGTTAGTCTACACTGTACAGTCAAATTCCATGAAAGCATGCTAACCGCTTTTCAGTACTTTCAGTTCTTTGATTTTAAATACCACCCGTCGGCAAGCAATGTGGACTGTTGCTACGCAGGAGGACGTGGCTTCATTATTCAGCGGGTAGTAGTGTTTTTTATCAAATGTTTCTCGACGAATCAGATTCAAGTAATTTACATGAAAGTATAATATTACAGAATTCTTTACATAATTAGAATTTGATATTACAGGATTTTCTTTGTCATTAGAGTTTAATATTACAGAATTCTCTGTATCACTAGAATTTGATATTACAGAATTCTCTACATCACTAGAGTTTGATATTACGGAATTCTCTATATGACTAGAGTTTGATATAAAGAATTCTCTAAATCATTAGAATTTGATATAATTACAGAATTCTCTGAATCATTAGAGTTTAAAATTAAAGAATTCTCTTACTGACTAGTTAGTGTCTATGTAACAGTATTCTCTTACTGACTAGTTAGTGTCTATGTCACAGAATTCTCTTAATGACTAGAGTTTGATATTACAGAATTCTCTTAGATCTCTCTTCTCTTATTCTCAGAATTGTAATTCATTGCCTGTCAAAGCACTCCATTTCTGGATGACCAGCTCTTTATTTTCAAAATGAATTTGATATAAAGAATATCAAGATTAATTTGATTTTGTATGATTTATATTTTTTTCAGCAATCAGTTTGAAGAGTGTAATGATACATACATGACATACTTGCAATATATTTCTTAATGCCAAAAAATGTTTCAATGGAATTACAATTGTTTAGTATTGATGCTTCATTTGGTTGTACCTTTGTTTCATTCATTAAGAAACATAATGAGCAATTATATTTCACTGCACATTTTTGTAAGTAAATTGTGAACACCTCTAAATCCACCTTGTGAATTAGCACCTTCTCTAAAAAACTCAGCGGGGTTTGTTTGTCTCTATTGGACAGTTTTAGTTATTAGTGAGAATAAAGTTTTTGTTTTTCATACTTCAAGGATTTAAAACTCCACCACATAACATTGATCAGAACTAAAACAATTTCTTTGAACTGTAAACAATTGACAATCATGTTTGCACAACATCACCAGGCAATGCAGTATTTGATTGCCCTGAAAGATGAGCGCCGAGGGATGGCCAAGTCGGAAGTTCTTGAGGAAGAGGGGTTATCTAACAGTGTAAGTAAATGTAGCTATCGAACTTATTTCTCTTCTATAAATAACTCTGTAGTACATGTCATTGTGTAGGCCATGCAGTACATCCTTAGGGTTATCCGATCCTCTGGTTCTGAAAATCAGGCATTGAGTAATTGAAAATGCTCACAAAGATGTCTCTAAATTCTCATATTAAAATGTATTTACCCACGGTGTTTCTTTAAACTTCATCTTTAAATTTAATCATATTATATAGGGAAAATTAATAAATCTCAAATAATTTTTCAGGAAATGCGATTTGAACTACCTACTGCATATTATTTAATTGATAATTGATCAAGAAATACATTTTAGGAATAAAAATCATAGGTATCCAGGCTTTTGAAGAAAATTGCATAAATTTTAAACTTATTTGGTATTTTACTTTCTCCTACTTACTTCCATAGTTTCATAATGCATAGTGTATGAAGTATTTCCTTTCAAATAAAACACCGTGAATCACTTATAATTTCAAATCATGCTCATAAATATTGGTAACTAAGGCTAAATTAAGAAATTTGCTTTTTAAAAATATGCAAGTTTTACTTAATTTTATGAGGTACAAATATCAAAATTTTTAATACCGTTTGTTAAATCTTTAAAGAACATTGAATCATATGTAGAGGCATAAAATGAAAATTGTTGCATGAAAAATTCAATTTCAAGCTTTATTTTAAGACTTATTGAATAAAATTATAAATTAAAGAGATATCCTTCCTGGCTGAGGATCGTATATCCTTAAACTGAAAGACGAGCGGCACGGGAAAGCCCGTTCAGAAGTTCTGGATGACGGCTTATTGTCAAAGGACGTGAGTATGGAGAGATACTAGTTGCCGGGGATTGTATTGCTAGTTCATACCCGGGAGGCTTGTATATTGGTGTAGTGGCTCAGTACTAATCAATTAACATACTAACATGTGTTTATCTCATTAATGTTTTATTTATAATGTTTACAATTTTACAATTTGCACATGTTAATTATTCATACTAAGTGTGTATTTGTATGCAATTTATTATTTATTTATATACCAGGTAGTTTATTTATTACTCTATTTATCCCACTATTTGATTACTGTAAATTCCTTATTTTTTGATAGTACTTATTATCAAGAATGGGCTCTTCAACAGTAAATCGCGAGAAAAATAATTTGCGAATGGACGGTTCATCAAGAGATTTTACATAGATTTCAGCATCATAAAAGTTAAGGGGAGTAATTTTATTTCGCGCGTGGTGCTTCTCGCGAAGTTACGCTATAATTAATTTCACGCGTATATCTAGGAATTTACATTATAACCCCAGGACAGGTTGTAATGCATGTTATGACTTTAAAGCCTAAAGCTTACGTAGGATGCTTTATTTATAAAGGGAATTTTTAAATTGCTGTTAGGCCATGATGAGATCAAAAAAATGTTTTGAAATTCCAAATATATATAAAAGGATATAGGAAAAATCTTCATATGAAGGATAAACATATCTCAATATAACTATACGTGAGCATACATGCCTATCAATGTTGATTCAAGCTTGCTAAAAATTTGCCAATTTGGAATCCAGAGGGCAAATTAATGAGTTTGTTTTTCAAAAAGAAGAAAATATACAATCCAACACAGAGTGGGTCCAATTTTTTATCAGGATAGAATTCTGAATAAAAACTCTTTTACTTTTGGGGACAAACCTCTTTCTTTACATTTATGAATACTGTCTGTATACATTTTATGGCCTTTACATTTAATACAGAAGAGGAAATAAAAAATGAATTACAAACTTCGGCCTAATAAAATACTGGCCTTCTGTTACTGAGTTGATTTTTAAACAATGTACAGCAAAACTCGTTTAGTACGAACACGGATATAGCGAATTCACGGTTATAACGAAGTTGTTTTGGATCACCAGCTATATAAATATAACGTATTTCTTATATGGATATAATGAGTTACGGATATAGCGAAGTAAATTCAGTGGTCCCTGTGACTTCGTTATAACCGAGTTTTACTGTATGTCTTTTCCGTAATATTTAAAATTATTTTAGCATGGAAATATTGCTGAATTTATATATTTGTAATACATAGAATGCTTTTTGTTCTTTGAAAATGTCCATATATTGCAAATACTTACATTTAGAGTAAAATATGCTTACAGCAAAGTCCCAGGAAAACCAATTTTCAATTGTTATAAAAGTATTAAGTTAATGTGTTAAGTTAAAAATGCATTTGAAGACCATGGGAAATTAAAATCACTATGTTGTAAGTGTCAACGTTTACTATGTTTTTAGTTTAGTTTAGTTTAATGAAGGATATGGAGATAACGAACAAAATACAATATCAAAGTCCATAAAACGATACAAAACATGAGCAGAGCAAACAAGGGCCTGTAAAACATCAGAGGTGGGATCAGGTGCCATGGGGGAGTATATAATATAATGTATGAGTTTTGCAATATCCTTTCAAGAGAAGATTATGCTCCAATGGCATTTAAATTTTGTTTCCATGTAAACAATTGTAAAACAAGTCACAAAATTTGATCAGCAAATTAAAAACAAAATCTTGTCTAATCAATTAATTTTGAAATAAGAGCATGGAAGCATAATCTAAAATTTCTTCCTACATCATTTATTTGCTTTTGGATTCAATTATTTTTTTATAATTATTGCGTGACAACTACTAGTTGCTTAAAGAGGAAATCCCTTTTACAGCATGAATTTACCATGCCCTTATCCCTTTTACAGCACAAGTTTTACCATATCCTTATCCCTTTTACAGCAC
>PRKT01001657.1:41374-60527 GCA_003671525.1 Saccostrea glomerata | reverse complement strand
CATTACTGAAATTTATCAAAATATAGAATGTGTTTGGTTATAATTTATTGTGATTTCAATGTTTACCTGGCCAGGTGGTTGTGTTGTGTTATGTCCAGTTTGGTAGTGTCTACCCAGACCTTTGTCCTGATAGCATTGAACATTTAAAGTAAATATAAAGTTTATCTAGAGTTTAAGATTAGAATACGTTAATAATTTTGATTGCTTTAAAGTCTCATTAGTGTTCATTAATCTGAATGTTAAAAAATCACTTATAAATGTGTACGAAGCACTTAAAACTGTTTAATATTAATTATTTTGATAGCAACAGGTGCTGGTTTTCAGATTGATGTAATTTACATGTAACTCTGATTCAGTGCATTTGAAGGGCTCCAGATACATTGTCTTTGGTAAGAACACGTATTATATATGTTAAATATTTTTATTATTTAGAATTTGTTAATGAGGACATGGTTATAAAGTATGTCTGACAAATATTTTTGATCTATAAAGCTTAATCTCGAAATCTATTTTTACTTCTATTTTTATGTTTTATCTGTAAAGCCCTATAAATCTGTTCAGCTGAAATTAATAGTAGTAGTCCTTTATTCAGAGTGCATTACTGTAAAAAAATTATCATGAATGAAAGCATAATGTTGCACATTATGTCATAGCATTATATTTCAAGTGATGTATGTTTGTTTATGTTTGTATTTAAAACTTTGCTTAACAGATGTACATGTATTTAAATTTATATTTTCATTTTACTTAATCAATTAAGATGTAATAAACAAGTAAACCCTCACGGTGTGTTTATTCTTATTAGACCTCTATTGTCCTTTAACACTTGGCGCCCACGTTGGGACTCAGCTCTACACGACTGATGTTTGATTGATGATGATGGGAGTTCCTCCAGAATATGACCAGAGGATACACACTCTGTTATTGGAAGATACCTACTCTGTGACTGGAGAGCCTCCACCCTATCGTGTGATCGGAGGATCAAAAATCACTCAAAGACCAGATCTGTGTACATTAACTTATTGACTATGTGGATTCCTCAGTGATCAACTGTATTCAAGCAGACTACATTGAAAACAGTACTGGTAGGACATTTAGATTAGGTTTAGGTAGATTTGTGCGAGTACTTGTTTCTTATTAGACCTCTATTGTCCTCTAACACTTGGCGTTTTTCTGAAATCTCCTTTTGAAATTAAAATTATTTTCAATTCCTTTTTTTTTAATTCTAAAATTTAAATTTTTCAAATTAGTTGACTTACTTTAATTTTAAACAAAAAAGACAATTGACAGTTCTCAATTTCTAATAACTTTTTGTATTAATCAATTTTGATACGATTTTGTACTCAATTGTAGTTATTAAGTACAGATATAGCATAAAGTCCTGCTGACATTTAGTTTGTCTGTCCGTCGTTATGTAAGACTATTCATTATTTTTGCTTGTGTGTTTATCAGTTGGTTTAGTTCAGATGCACTTACAGTACCTGCCCCATTTTCGTTCCTATGCATCTAAAAAAGATTCACATCTTTTTTAAGACAAACTTATAAATTATTCAATTCGTCGAAAGTTGTTTATGGATAGTGTTAAAAGTTTTATTGAGAAAAAAATAATCCTTCAATCTTGAATATATTATTATTTTACATATATATTATACTATTGCTGTATCTTCTATTTTTTAGATTATAAACGAAACATGTCTCATTTCTTTTCTTTAAATTATTGAGGTTCTGAATGATATTTTAATGACAAATAAAATCTATTTTCAAACAGTTTTTTAAGAAAACATCGTATGATTTATTTTTAAAGTCCATAAGTATAGATTTAAGTCTTTGCCATTCTTCTAATGAATAACATGTTAAACAAACCGAAAATTCAAACTCAAAATGGAAGCATAAAATGCTAACGTATCTAAGAGCATTAATATTTCAACTATTCAAAGTAGTGACAAGACTCGAATTTCTTGCAGTTGGTTGGTTGATTGATTTAGAAAACGGTGCGTTTGATTCATTTTGCAAGTTTCTTTCACAAACGAAGTACACGTATTCCTTGAAATTCTTGGAACATTAAAAATGCGGTGGCTATCAATCTATCTCTTCCGTTGCCAACTTCTTCTTTACTATGGTAAATTAATTTAGATTTGTATTTCCTCATAAAAATATATTGTGTACAAAGGAAAAAAATTGGATTGTTAAAAAAAATAATGATGAAATAGGAATCAAACATTATAAAAATCAAATTCAAGGATTCGGGTAAAAAAATAAATGGATATTTTTTACCTAACGTTTAGTATGTATTTGATTATCATATATATCCATGTAATGTGATTACTGTTTCATAATAATGTAAACTTGAATATGAATATTATTTCTCTTTCTTGAAAAGTTAAAGTGTGCTGCAATGAAATATGATATAAAATGATCATAATTTTTGAAAATGTTGATTTGTTGAGTTTTCAGCATTTTAACCCATGTTTTTTTTTATTTCAATTGAATAATAAACAAATAAGAATAATAATTTTCGATTTATTAGCATTTGTTAAATATAAATTTAACTTAGCTTGAGCGATACTTTTCATTTTTTTTTTTGCTACGGGTTTTATTTTCGGCACAGTTTCTAAGTGTTTGCTTATGGTGGTACACTGGTATTTTGGTTCTCTAATTTGCTGTAGGTGTTACAGAACCAAAAATACTAGTGTACCGCCGTAATCGTAAACATTAAACCCCCCCCCCCCCCCAAAATTTTACTTTTTTTTCTTTCTGCAAATTCCGGAGGAATACTGCAGAAAAAGAACGTGAACATGAAGAAAAACATTCTATAAACAGATATAAACTTGATTTAAATGCAACATAATTTTATTTCCTTAACTATATACTTTAAATTTCATTATATAACTGGAATATTTGTACAAAAAATCCATTTTCCCGAATCAAATTACATGTACTAATGTTTTATCATGAAGTCATAATGAACGATAATAAAATTTTTAATAAGTAATAATATAAGTTTCACGGTCAATTAGGGACCTAATGGAGTTTTATGAAGAGACTTACTTTTACATTCGACAGCTGACTTTTACATTTTAGTAATTAAAGTTGACTATGTATAAATTGTAAAAGTCAGTCGTCGATTGAAAAAGTAAGTCTCTTCATAAAACTCCAATACGGGGTCATACAGGATGTGAAATAGAAATCTGCGTTGGGCGAGGCGAAGTTATAAATATCATAACAAGTGATAAGACAAGTACCAATGCAAACCGTTTCTTAGCCGCCATGCTTATTCACAATTATTATCAGGAAATATAATTATGTTGCATTTAAATATAAGTTGATGTCTGTTTATAAAATGTTTTTCGTTAAGTTCATGTTATGTTCAAGTTTTTTTCTCGGCTTCGTATCCGTATTGGGCGAGGCCGTGTGTCTGTCTGTCTGTTTATCTGTATGTCCGCAAAAACTTAAACATTACCGATAACTTTTGAATGTTTGAATTTATTGATCTCATATTTCAAATGTGTATTTCATGTGACAAGACCTTTCTATGACTACTAATATATATATATGACCTCTTGACATTGGAGTTTGACCCAAGTTTGCAAGAATTTATCCAAATTTAACCTTATCATAACTATTAGACAGTTGTTCTAGGGCTTTCATTTTTCACAGGTAAATTCATAGTTTTAAAGTCTTTCCATGGAAATAAATATGATTAAACGTTTGACATTCACCTTAGAGATTGACCAACGTTGAGGGAGACTTTCACCTAAGACATAATTTTAGTACAGTTAGTATTAGGGCCATCATATATCACAAGTGTATCCCATGTGACAACCCTTCTTTTGGATACCAGCATGATTGACGTTTTGATCGCGACCATTGAGTGTGACGTACTTTAAAAAAAACTTTTACCTTGGCATTAAGTTTTGATTAGTTGTACTAGGTTTTTAAAATGTGTATTTCTTATGACAAGGCAATTGGTTTGGAACCTTTTATTGGACTCTTGACCGTTACTTTGGAGTTTGACCCACATTTAAAAAAAAATTGGACACAACTTTTTAAAAATTAGTGCTTGGGCTATCTTATTTTACAAGAATATTCATGGAGGCAAGCGCTTTCTTTGGGTAACTTATTTTTTATCCCTTGACCCTGCGCTGGAGTTTGATTTGCATTTGAGAAACTTCAACCTTCGCCTAAAAATGTCAAACTAGGGATATGTGTTTCACAAACACATATTGTTTTTTTTAGACTGGGCAATGCAAGTCCGACCTTTTTAATTTTTTCAAAAAACAAATTCGTTAATTTATAGGAATAGTTCACATCTGATAACTTTAGACTATTGTTTTAAACAATACACTACACTGTCGTTAAATATTTTAGATTTAATGTATTTCAAAGAATGGGAGTTTGGGATAAAATATCTCGGGAATCAATTTCATTGCTCTTGAAAATAGAGTTAAATGAATAAATAATGAATAAATATAACAGTTCTACGGAATTGAGACAATTCATCGTTTTCTGATAAAAGATTTCAATATTTCATGTTCTGACACAAACACTGAAAATATAATGGTTAGGAACATAGATATACCTTCTCAAATGTCAATCCGCCATTAAATATTTATTTATAAAATGCTAAAACGGTATTGTTACTCTCTCTTCGGAGAGAGAACTTATTTTACTATATCAATGGACTATGGAAATGAATATGAAATACCTCATGCATAATTTCATATCTATTACCGTTCTCATAAAGTAGACTTTCCTCTGTAAATTTACTCCCCCCTGACAAATGGCTCTAGAGTAGAATTTCCCCCCGGAACAGTGGCTCTAGAGTAGGATTTCCCCTACGGAACTCACACACTAGAGTCAATTACCCCCCCCCCCCCGGGGGTCCTACTCTGTGAAGTAGTTATGGAGAGCGATTTCCCTCCGAGCCAATTTTACCCAAATAAAATATAATTGCTCTACTTCTTTTTGAGGAGGAATGGATGGCACATTTTGCACAAGTGTCCCTTCTACCAATCAAATTTAACTTAGATGTTAGATCCCCTCGCATACTCGCTACACTAACATCTAACAACATCCCATAGAGGGTCACGTCAAATTCTATCAACCAATCAAATCGTCGCCTGCAATTTATCGTTTATTGTTGAAACGAATAAATCTAGAGATGTTCCGAATTTGACCTCTGTCGTGACCCTTTATGGGATGTTGTTAGATGTTAGCGTAGCGAGTATACGAGAGGATCTTACATTTAATTTTGATTAGATTTTCCTTCCACAAATTGGTGACCAGATGTGTTGACGAACGTATTCGAAAAATGAACATGAATATTTTCAATCCGATTTTTCTTAGCTATAGAGTCAAACTATTTTTTTTTAAATCAAGTAGATTGATGAAACTGCAGTGGACTATTAATTTCCTCTGCGTCTGTCCGCCTGTCCGTCTATCTTGCTTTCTCTCTGTCTCTCTGTGTGTCCCGAATGGTTTTCCGCATTTTTTTTCTAAATGTACGACATTGAGCTGATTTTTTGAATAGGAGTATATCTTGATGAGATAAAGTTTTTGTTTTGGCTTGCATCAATTTTTTAAGGAATTACGACCTTTTCAATCTTTAACAGATTTTTGCAATTTTTCCTTCTACATGATTGGAGATATTGAGCAAATTTTTGGTGAGTGAATTTCAAGTTTGCACTTCGTTCCACTTCAGTGAGTTTTTACTGAATATTTTTAACAAGATTTCACTTGCCGATAAGGGACAAGTGTTGCTAACGCAATACTCTAAGAATGCTCGTTATACACTGCACAATGCACAATGTAAATAGAACATGTCAAATACATGTATGACAATCCATAAGGATAAATAACACAAATAAACTTTTTCCTATTAAAATTCAGAAATGTTGGCTAAATTAGACGCCTTTCTCAATTTAGAAGTGATATTTCTTCAGTGAAACAACTTAATGTATGAACGAGCAAAAATGAAATAATTTGGCAAAAAAATCAAATATGCATCTTTACAGTTCTACATGTTTCCTAATAAAATTTACAAAAATGTATTAATTTGTCTTGCTTCAAAGTTTCTGGAGACATTTCTAAGAATGTTTTCTCAAAGTTTAAACAACCCATACATCCATTATTTGTAACCGTTCACGGTAGCCTAGTGGTAGAGCGTTCGCTTCGTGATCGGGAGGCCCGGGTTCGATTCTCGTTCCCGGCGCCGCGTCAAACCTAAGACGTAAAAATAGGTAGCGACTGTTCCTTCGCCAAGCGCTCGGCATCAGAAGTGAAAGTCACGGGTCTTTCGGATATGACCTTAAAAACGTAGGTCCCGTGTCACGGTAGGCGCTGGCACGATAAAGAACCCTCACTGCTCAATGGCCCTGAGTGCCGAGTATAGGTCTAAATTTGAAGCCCTTCACCGGCATCGGTGACGTCTCCATATGAATGAAAAATTCTCGAGAGGGACGTTAAACAATATACAATCAATCAATCAATCCATTATTTGTTTGTTTCATAATTTTTGAGAATATTCACATTTCTTTTGAAAGCTATATTTTGGTTGAGATTAATTGATTTGCAATATATGCTTAGAAAATTCTTACAAAATATGTTGAAAAAAACACTCATCTTCCTTTTTAAAAATCAGTTTTTCGTTAAATTGATTTTTTTTTTTTGCAAAGATTTTGCGGCTTTAGTTTATATTGATTGTAACGAAGGTGAAATGCAACTCTGAGAAAGAAAAAGGGGGAAATGGCTCGGGTGTGAGATTTCTCCTCAGGGGGAAATCCTACTCCAGAGTACGATTTCCGGGAGAAAGATGGTTATGGGGGAAAATTCTACTGGACAACACCGGCAGCCTTTTTAGTTCATATTTACATTTTTTTTTCACTTATTAATGTAAATATAAGGAATCACTGTCTAGATTTTGGGGTATGGCAGGAACATTAACGAAGGTTGAAACCGTTGGATAATTTATACATAACGAGCATTGATTTCCGTACCGTTTGATGAATTAGGCAACATGTATCTAGTTATTCATTTCTCACGAATCATTTAGTTCTATGCAAGAAGTATGTAGATATAGTAGGAAGGACGTTTTCAAAGATATTACTGGTATTTAACAATTTTTCGTGACGTCACCTTTTGTTAAACCTGTTTGTATATTATAAATAAATTTGTAAATGTCCTGCACCCCGTCCAATAAGTTACCTGTATGTGTCCAATAAGATTCAACTTATTGGACAGGTACAGGTAACGTTAGAATGAGAACAAAAGGCGAGGAAAATAATGAACTATGTAGCATGATATTATCACAACAATTTTAGTTCGTTATTTCAAATTATTATTCAATATTTTCATTAACTTAAATAAAAACAAGCAACACATGATAAACTCAAAAGAAGAAAAATGAACCTAAACTGGACCATCTAAAAGTAAAATTCTCGGGTCGTACAATTAAGCGGAAAACAACCCCATATGTGTTACTTAGAGCATCCACAGAGTACCCCCTTTTCATACACATTCAAATAACAGTATGGATATTGGAGAGCTCTTATGTATAGAGTCTGGAACTAACCTCATTAAATACGAAGATATTATGTCTAAAATCTACTAAAAAGGACACTCAATTCTGTTTATCCACCATCTGAATGAATACATGTAGGAAGGGATTCCATTTTGTATAAAACTTTTGACATCCGAGCTCTACCGGATAGGCCCAAGAAGCACGAATTTGCGATTATGATCATCTTTGCAACATCTTAATTCTTATTCATATATAATTGTAAATTGTGATGTGTGTTATTCCTTATATCACAGGTGTTATATAACAGCTATCCTTCTAATATTTTTAGAACTTGGAGGCTTTCTAAACTTAATAGCAGCACAAAGTCTGACCACTACTGACTACTCAACAACACTCATCGCAAACTTTACCACGGCAGACTCACACAGGGGTAATTCATAGATATAGAGCACTAAAAAAACAACATATATGTGACACACCAAGGTCAGATGGTTCAGTGTTGGTACGGAAGCCAAAGTCTGATGGCTCGTTTCCTATTTAGTCGCGCTGCGCTAAAATGCAATGTTCTGACCAGCCAAAGAAAGATAATGCTGAGAAATAATAGACTTTTTATGACGTCATAGTAATCTCGGCGCCTTCGACGGTATCTCAAGAGCCCATAATTTAGTATTAGATTTTGGTTGCACCCACCTGGGATATTTGGGCAAGTCTTTGTAAACCATTCGACTGATAAGGATAAGTCCTTGCACACTATTGGATTAGTAAGGGTTAGTCCTTACACACTGATCAACTGCTTATGGGATAGCTTTGCACTCAACAGTCTATTGGAATTCCAATGGATACCAATTGAGCTCCGTTATTAGCAGACCTAGTTTGTATTAATATAGAGCAATATTTATGCAAAATCTTATGCGTGAAAAGAAGAAAACACTTGCTGTGGCCTTAAACTCGACATTTAGATAATTTATATCGTATTGTCAATTAACAATATTAATTTCTATTCTAATGTTGATACGATATATCCTGGTGATATAAAAGATACCATAGAGTCTGACACATTTGTTTCATACTTGGAAATTTTACTTGAAATAGACGTAAGTGGTAATCTAATGACCATTAATCGTCATCTTCCTTTACTTATGCAGCAATATACCTTCGTCAGCTGCATATGGAATTAACATATCTTAGTTGATTCGATACACAAAAGCATGTATAAACAATTTATAAAACGAGGTAAATGTTTGATAAAAAAGTTGATGAAGCAAGAATATCAGTAGTGTCTTGTTTAAAAGCATCAATTCGTCAGTTACATGGTCGATACAATTACCTTGTGAGCAAATACAATTTATCATTGAGTAAAATGCTGACAATTTTCATAGTAATTGTTAATCCATTATTTATACACTGAATTGAGGACGGATTTTTCCGTTATTTCCTGATCATGACAAGGAGCACACAGCGGGTGTGACCGGTCGGCAGGGGATGGTCACTCCTCCATGGAATCTGGTCCAAACTCTGATTTTATTTTAGGTCTGTGTTTTCTCTGCCCCTTTTTTGTACTGTTTATGGACTTAAATATTGAATACTGTTCGTTATCTTCATATCCTTCATCGTAATCTAACAACAAAGCTTGATGATAAATGGTGATGATTTTTAACTTTTCAATCGCCATCTTCCCTTTCTTATGCAGCAACATACCCTTATCACTTGCATATGGGGTTTATATTTCTAAGTCGATTCGATACGCAAGAACATGCTCTACGTATGATTTTTTTAAATGAACTATGTCAGGTAAGTTGAAAAAACATGATTATCAAGAGTCTCCTTTATAGTCATCATTTCGTAAGTTCTATGGTCGATACAATGACATCGTAAGCAAATACAGCCTATCATTTTTTTTTCATACAACATACAATTGTTAGACCATTATTTAAAAATTGAATTGTCTACGGCTTTTTCTGTAATTTTCCGACCATGACAAGGAGCAGACAGTGGGTGTGACCGGTCGCTATGGGTGGAGGATGCTCACTTCTCCATGGGACCTGATCGTACGTCTGATGTTTAGGAGGTCAGTGTTTTCTTTCCTCATTGTACTGTTTGGATTGGATTGGACTTTTGAGCTTGGATACTGTTCGCTCTCTCCATTTATTTCATTGTATTTATTTAAACCATTGAGCATTGGCCTGGCGTGGCATTGCAATTTTGCGCAGTAGAAATGTGACGTTAAGAACGTTAATTTTCCCGCCGTATTGTATTTTGGCGTGTCAAACCATCCGGGATTTGGCGCAGAGCTTCTGACTTTGGAGTCCTTAATTACAATATGTTATGTTTTTATGTTTTATGTTTTACTGTAATTCTTGTAGTCAGTAAGTCATAAATTAAGCAAATTTGAATCAACCTATGGAATGTAGATGTCGATCATGATTTTCAGAGATTAAATAAGTAGGAAATTATTTTCAGATATGTGTGCAAGTGTTGCAATGAATATTGGACCACTCAACACAACAAATTCATCTTTCCTTTATATTGGCTCCAAGGCTTCTCTCAGGATAACTCTCAATCCTTCAAGAGGCTATTACGAAAACCTAGTAATTTTCGTGAAAACCCCTGGCGAAAATATTGACGTTGCATTGTCTGATTTTCGTCATGTAGGCAATATGGAGTACGAAGTCCGTTATGCTTTCTCGCCTCGATATGATAGTGTGAGATTTTTTACTTCTAATATTTAATAAAATTGAAAAGGATTTTGATTGTTTTAATAGTAATTATTATAATATAACCTATCTCTTGACAAGATATTCCTTTACATTTGAGTTGCAGAAAACTTCATCATTTTTTTAAAAGTGTCTGTATCATATTTTGACACTTGCTTTTTAAATCTTCATTACATGGAAAAGGTAATGTTTTCTTTAAACCATTTTTTTTTTAAATATAAATAAGAAAAAATGTATTGAAAGCATTTAAGGAATTACCTGTATATAGCTTGATAAGTTATGATTGCCACTTTAATAATAAATCAATTCTACGGAATTTGCCTAATATTTAAGGACAGTTTTTCTACTGAAATATATTAATATAGTTTTTGTCGTGTCCGTCTGACTGTCTAGGTGTCTGTCAGTCTTTCTAGCTGTCAGTCTCCCCGTCTGTCTGTTTGTCCACAAAAACTTTAGCCTTGCTCATAATTTTTGATTTAGTGGAGCTATGACTTTCATATTTCACTTGTGTATTCCTTGTGACAAGACCTTTCTTTGGGTATTACCAAATTAGACCTTTTGACCTTGGAGTTTGACGCACTTTTACACAAAAATTCCAAACTTTTACTTTGGTCATATTTTTTGAACAGTAGATATCAAGACATTTATACTTCACATATGTATTTTTTGTTATTCTTTCATTGGATAGCAACAACCTTGACCTTGGAGATTTCATTACTTTTGAAAAACTGTAACCATGGCCATAACTTTTGAACGGTAAGGGCTAGGGCTTTCATACTTCACATCTGTAATTCTTGTGAAAAGACCCTTAATTGGAGACCAAGACCTTTGACATTGTCTTTGGAGTTTGACCTTCTTTTAAAAAGCAAACCTTGACCATAACTTTTAAAGGGTTAGGGCTAGTACATTCACACTTTACACATTTAATCTTTGTGTTACGACCTTTCAATTGATAACAAGAACTTTGAACCCTTGACCTTGACGATGGAGTTTGACCTACATTTTAAATTTTTTAACCTTGGCCATATAACTTCTGAACGGTTAGGGCTAGGGTTTTCCTACTTTTTATATATATTTTATGTAGCAAGACATTTCATTGGATACCAATGGCCTTGACCTATTGACCTTGACTTGGAGATCTCCTTACTTAAGAAAAAACTTTAACCTTGGTCTTTACTTTTGAAAGCTAAGGGCAAGTGATTTCATACTTCACTTATGTAATCCTTGTGAAAAGACCCTCCATTGCATACCAAGAACTTTCACCCATGGACCTTGACCTTGGAGTTAGACCTACCTTTAAAAAGCAAACCTTGATCATTACTTTTAAAGGGTTTGGGCTAGTGCTTTCATACTCTACATACTAAATCCTTGTGACAATACATTTCAATTGATAACAGGGCCTTTGACCTTAAAGTGAACGTTGAAGACATTTTAATTTTTTTAACTTTGCCGTAACTTCTGAGGGATTAAGTCTAGGGCTTCCATACTTTATGTATGTATTTTTTGTGGCAAGACCTTTCATTGGACACCAATGACTTTGACCGTGAGCATTTCTATTAAACTTTGCTATGTTACCATACGGGGGCATCAGTATTTCACAAACACATCTTGTTTTTTCTTTCATTGTTTTTCTCATTGTAGACAGCATTCCAAAGGCAAAAAGGGTGTGGTTATAAGCTGATCAGAACATTTGTGTACTATTCCAATTATTCTGAAAATCAGCTTATTTGTGATTTTTTTGTTTATCTGCATAACGCAAAATCCTTAGAAGACAAACAGAATGTAAGCACGAATGCGGAGATTTCGTACACACAGAATGGCATTGAGAAAACATGCCCCACTCATTTCGTCAACTGGACTGTAAGAACATCATTCCTGGTAAGAAGTTTTCCTCGATATTAGTAGAAAAATATCAACAGGTGAGTGCGATGACACCATTCATTTAATTTTGTTACGTATTTTTTTTATATATTTTTATATGTATTTACATTATGTTTAGCCGAAGGCTCAAGTAAACTTTTCTGATCAAAGAGTGTTCAGCGTCCGTCTGTCGTCCGTTGTCTGTAAATTTTTCACACTTTCGACTTCTTCTCAAGAACCACTGGGCCAATTTTTACCACACTTGCCACAAAGCATTCTTTGGGGAAGTTGATTCTTGTTTTTTCATGGGAAGTGCTTCGCCCTTTTTCAATGGGAGATGATTAAGAATTCGTGAAAATTTGGCAAAATCTTCTTTTTCAGAACCACTGGGCAAGAAATAATTACTTATGAAAGCCTCATTGCATACTCTAGAATCAAGTTTGTTCATATTATAACCCCCGGAGGTTGGGAAGGGCCACAAGAGGGGCTCGTAGTTTTACAAAGGAATATATAAGATATGCCATTAAACATTTCAAGAAAAGCAAAGCCATGATAAGTCATATTATATCAGGAGTATCTTCAGATACTTTAAATTCAAGTTTGTTCCAATCATGACCCCAGTGTTGGGGATAGTGCAGGTCCACAACAGAGGATCAAAGTTTGCCATGAGAATTCAGAAAGGAAATACCTTTAAAAATATCCTCAAATATAGATGAGTCATTAATAGTCATATTAATACACAAGTATAGTCAGGTAATGTAGATTCAAGGTTTTTCAAATCATGTCCCCTGTGGAGGGAAGGGAGCAGGGCAAGAGCAGTATGTCAAAGTTTTGCATACGAATTTACAGGTGCAATGGTTAAGGACCATTTGAATAAAACGTATTGAAGACTTCAAATAGTGGAATGATGTCGACCTGACAACTCTTGAATGGACTTGCCAAAGGATATATATAAGGCAAAGCTTTGGAAAAGTCGGGCATTCAGAAGCTAGTTAAAGAAGTTTTAACCAGATACCAGTGCACTGACTCAAACATTTCTTTAAATTGATAAATTTTGTCTTTCAGTGTTATTTTTTAATGTTATATTGTTGTTGTTGTTTTTTTCTTGGGGTGGGGGTGGGGGGTGGGAGTGGGGGGATGAAGCTGTGCTTTAACAAAATCAAAAAACTTTGAAGAGCCTTACTCTCATCATTACCTTACTAACTTTTCAAAGTTTTGAACAGTTTTACAGATAATCCGTTTCCCCACAGATCATCCTCGTGATGCTGATTCTCAATCATTTTGTAACGTGAGGGACCAGAGTGATCTCCTTAGGCCCTTACTTGGTTAATGTCCAAGTCTTATGAGGGCAATAATAATGCGAAATATACATATCAAAGTATTAAATATGTTTTAAAATAGTTGACACTAGTCCGGGCGGTGTATAATAAAAACAATATATACTAATATCCCTGCCACTTTGCTATTGCTATACTTTGCATTAACCAGCAAAACTTGGCGCCATTTGGCTAAATGAACACTATTTTGCAATGGTCAGCTCTATAGCTATTTGACTAATCAAGAGTCACTAGGATATGCTATAACCATTTGGCTTACACAAAATCTACCTTCCATACCTGACAATCGGCAATGATATAACCCCTTGGGTTATACAAAGAACACTTGCTAATACATGTACCTGCCACCTGACTATATAAAGACCACAGGGTAGTTCTAGAGACTTGGCAAAACAGTCGGTAATATTATAACCCCTTGGCTTAAAAAAACGCCACTTGGTTATTTACGGCAACTGGCTGCACAAGTTTTGGTCAATTGACGATGAAGGTAAATATTTTCCATACCTCTATATCAGGTCTGGACGATTTTCAAATATGAAAGTCAAGAGCGATAACCGTAAAATGCTATAAATACAAAGAATATACAAGAAGGTGCTAATCCTTCTGATCAGATAGCGGCATTTACATCGTATACAACGGGTAACGTGGGGGAGTCGCTAAAAAGTATTGAGGGTCGTTTTCAACGTACTGGGGAGTAGATTATCATCGAGTCGGAGTCAGAAGAGATGTGGGTCACGTCTTTTTTCGGTATATGTAAGATGTGAAAGTTGACATAGACAGGGTTCGAGGTCAACATGCTTTTTGTCGGACAGAAGAACCAAACTGTTTGCCTTATATGCTGTTAGGCCGAAGTCAAATAGTTTTGTTCGAGTGGTCGCCAAAACGCGCTTTTGTCCGAGAACACAATTGACAAATGATTTGAGATACCTTTTACTGTTTATTATGAAATCATCCTGATGACATTTTTGTTCACCCGCAGTGTAGTTTGAAATTGGTCACATCACAAGCTACAATTTTTAGGTTTCTTGCTATTGAATCTATATCATCGTCACATTTTGCATTTCTCTACGATGTTCATACATGTACCTGTCAAAGTTAATGCGAGTTTTTCAAAAGTTAGACTTCATGATTTGAATTTTGGGAAAAATCACACTTTCAAGCGTCTTTTAATACGCTCTCAAAAGAATTCGAATTAAGTTGTTAAGATTAAGATCTCAGAATTGACAAAATAACGTAAATTTGTCAATTGTGTCCCACCACAGGGGTGGACATTAAATTGCAAATTTTCATTTGTCTTCCTTAGAAACACGAACTGTAGAAATACGATATAGTATTTTGAGGTTGCGCCACACTGTCATTCCATAGCGTCCGAGAACATTGATAACTAGAAAGTCTGCTATTGCAAGCAATAGCATATGTCGCCCCGAACTGGACAAGACTTTCAATTTTTTTCCTCACTAAAGCAATACCCATTAGCTAAGCATGGAAAACCATCAACTCGTATCAATCTCTTCAATACTTTGATTTAAAAATCATAGTTAAAGAATTTTCACATTACCCTGGTTTCTATGGTAATAATCGATTATTTGAAAATTTTAAATGCGAATCGCATAACTACAATTACTAATCACTAAAATTAAAAATAAAGTTTCATGACGAATATTCAAGGAACCAAAACGAACACTCACGGACAAAATTCGTCACTTTTTGCAGGTGTTCATGGCAAAGGTAGCCATTTTGAAACTGAATGACCACACAACACAACTACAACCAGAGATCCTCTCTTGAGGAAAGTTTCAGAAAGATTGTCCCAGCCAACTCCGAGAAACAGCCTGCAGAAGAAAAAACATGCGTACAATCGCTATATATACACATGTTTGTCTCCCGACTTAGTTCGGGGCGACATAATTATAAGGTCTTCCCTGAAGACGGAAGACCTTAATCACAAAATGCCAGGTAGGGTTCAAGTCAAAACATGGCTGACGCAAAATAATTCCTGAATTTCCCCCTTCAATTCGAGCATTTCTGCATTACACAAGGCTGATGTTTGTTATGAGATGATAAACCATGTGTAAACTTTCTTAGTTTAGCGGAATCATGAACATTTTCGGCGTGATGAATGTTTTGTTTACAGTGGTGATAAGGGCTTTGCGCATCTGCAGGAGCGGATCCAAGGATTTATGAATGAATAAAAATGATGGAAATGAAGTTTCAATTTTTCTTTATATTATCTAATGAAATTATTGATATGAAAGTAATAGATATACAAGAAAACGCAAAATGCTAATAAATGCAGCTGACAATCGTTATTTTCTACAGATAAAATAATTCTTTAAAAAATAATTATAAATTCTAGAGACAAAACAGAAGAAGAATGAATGATAGGAAAATATCAAATCTCATGAGGGGAACTGAATTTTATGAATGAAACTTTTAAAATCTTACTTGTAAGTTGTAAATGTTATATCTGCGTATTCTACCTTGCTGTGCGCTTCCAAAGACGGGGGGGGGGGGGGGGGGGTCACATAAACTTTAACCTTGTCAATTACTTTTGATTTAGTGGAGCTATGAATATCATATTTCACATGTGTCTTCCTTTTGACAAGATCTTTCTTGGTGTACCACCAATTTTGACTTTTTGACCTTGACCTTGGAGTTTGACACACTTTTAAACAAAATTTCCAAACTTTTACTTTGGCCGTAACTTTAATACGGTAGATACTTGGACTTTCATATTTCACATATGTATTTTCTGTGGCAAGGCCTTTCATTTGATACAAACAATTTTGACCTTTTGGCCTTGACCTTGGAGATTTCCGTACTTATGGAAAAATCTTTACTTTAGTCATAACTTTTGAACGGTAGGGGCTAGGGCTCTCGCACTTCACATATGTAATCCTTGTAAAAAGAACTTTTATTCAATAGGAAGAAATTTGACCCTTTGACCTAAACCTTGGAGAACACATGTGTACATCTTAACCTTTTTTTCTATTTCTTTTCTATGGCAACTGTGAGGGACTAATTACAATTATTTCAAAAATAGAAATCACTTTGGCACATTACAAGAAATTAATATTGAAAGTTTCAAAACGATTGCTTGAGTATTTATTGTGAAAATCGAAGTTAAGAAAATTTCACTTTCCCCTGGTTTCCATGGCAACAATCGATTATTTGAAAATTTTAAATGCAAGACGCACAACTACAATAACATATCATTAATATAACAAAGTATTATGATGAATGTTCAAAGGACCAGAGAGAACACTCATGGACAAAAGTCGTCACTTTCGCACGTTTCCATGGAAACGGTAGGCATTCTGAAACTGAGTGACCACACAACACAACTACAACCAGCGATCGTCCTTTGAGGAAAGTTTCAGGAAGATTGTCCCAGCCACCTCAGAGAAACAGCCCGTAGAACAAAAACATGCGTACAATCGCAATATGTCGCCCCCGACTTCCTTCGGGGCGACATAATTAATTCAAAGTGTAAAAGTAAAAACTCTTTGCTGCATTCCTTAATAGTTTTGATTAATGGCACTAGTACACGAACTTTTCAATAACCCTCGAATACTAGATTGGAGAAAAAATAAGAAAGGAGATCCCGCCTCCTCGATACGTTACGCATTATAACGCGAACAAATTACTTTTTTTTAACCTACAAAAAAGAGCTCAATGGGTTTCGTACAAATATAACTATGATTTTGCTTTTCTGCAACAAAACGTTGGAAGCACCTTTATAATACATGTCTATTTCATGAAATATATTTTAAAATTGTTATTCCTGGGAAGCGCAGGGTCTGAAGCTCTTATGATGTTAAGTGCTATTAAATTTACAAAGAAAATATTCAAATAACATGCCCTCTTCCGGACTATATTCTTTAGAAGAGTTTATTTATGTAATGTGCGAAGGAAAGTGGCCTATAAAAATTGAAGCCCTTTCTTCGACTTTATGTGTTACTGCCTAACGGTATCTCATCTAAAATGCTGATTTTTTGGAATTTGCCACTGCTCATCCGTGCAGTATCCATATCAAATGTACATGTACAGCTGTAGTAATGTATATGAAGTACTGGTATACATGTATAGCCATGCACTTCACAATAGGGAACGATAAATATATGTTTTTATTCTTACTTGTACATATTGTTTATATTGTTTTTCATCCATGTTACATTTTACTTAATATATAAAATCATCAAAATAAATATGAAAGAAAGCATTGAGCAAAGGAAAAGTCGAAATTTAAAATGATAGTACTATTTACATGTTATTGTGCGACTCCCCAATGCGTTGTGTTTTTCCAGAAACTACTCCCCACTATGTAATAATTACTGTCTGAAGAGAAAATGTCTTTTAAATTATTAATTTTATCATGTCTCGACAAGTTATAATTGTTGCATTTAAAAGATAAACGTTTGCTTTTGCTGTTTAAGTGTCGGAACTCCTACATAAGCCGTAGATTGTGCAAACCATAAAAGTTTTATCCACTCGTTCAAGTTAATATGAAATCTTTCGAATAATTTGGGAAAACTGGACATATATGATAGCCGGACAAATGACCAGGATAAAGCTTAACTATTGCTACCTACTATGGAATATTTGTTTTTTGTAAATACATCTTACATATACCGAAAAATGACGTGACCAACATCTCTTCTGACTCTGAAGCAGTGAAAATCTACTCCCCCATACGATGAAAATTACTCCTCCATACTTTTTAACGACTCCCTCGAGTTACCCGTTTTGTATACATTGACTTATATAAACCTATGAGAAAAAAAATAAAACACGAGGGGTTTGAGAGTTTTGCTCAAAAGATTTTTTTAGACATACTTTTTGTCAATTTTATGCATATTTAGGAATAATAAAAATAAATAAAATAAATAAAAAATGAAATAAAATATATTTGACAATTCTACCCTGCACAAACACAAATTAAAAGCTTAGAATAAAGTCTGAGTGGAATTAAAAATCTGACACAATACAAGGTAGCAATTTAAAAACTTTAACTTGTGTAGATATAGATACGGAAGATTTTCAGTTTTTAGAGCCGTACATAAACATGTTTTCGTATGGATAACAGTATTAATTATTTCTTGAGTGTTTATCAAAAAATCGGCAATGCTGTTTCTAGTATTAGAGGTAAGATAAAAAGGATTCATGTATAAGCAATTCGCTGTGTTTTGTTTATACAAAGCCAACTGTGAAATTGATTTGAAAGTCATTTTTTTGTATACTCACGCATAGACATATACACGGAGAAACGTGATTTAACGTGACGTCACAATAAGGCTACAACGACGTTGGAAAAAGTGTAAGGATATAGGACAGCGCATCCTCACAATGTCAAGGGTATGTGATTTCTCGAACTCCATGGAGGAGTGAGCATCCTCTGCTTATTGGTCACATCCGCTGTGTGCTCCTCGTCATGATCGGGAAATAACGGAAAAAATCCGTCGTCAATTCAGTGTATAAATTATTGACTAATCAGCATTTGACTCGATGATAAATTGTTTTTGCTGACAAGGTCATTGTATCGACCATAGAACTTATGAAATGATGACTTTAAACGTGATGAATTTAACTTTATATATATATATATATATATATATATATATATATATATATATATATATATATATATATATATATATATATATATATATATATATATATATATATATATATATATATATATATATATATATATATATATATAT
>PRKT01001657.1:29963-40518 GCA_003671525.1 Saccostrea glomerata | reverse complement strand
TATATATATATATATATATATATATATATATATAAATCAAAATTAAATCCAAGATAAACAAACAAGTTTACGTTTAATGACATTTTCCCTATATATATATATATATATACTCTGTATACAGGTAATGAAGGTAAATTGCTAAATAAGTCAGAGACGATAGAAAAAAGTTAAATTCATCACGTTTATCATTTAGGTTTTTAGATAACCATTAACGTCTTTTCAAGCAAAATATCCAAGTATGAAACAGATGAATCAGACTCCGTGATTTCCTTTATCTCAAGCTCACCAGGATATCTCGTATCGATGAAGGAATGGAAATGACGATTCTTAACAATACGTCGTCGATATATCTATATGTTAAGTTGAAGGCCACAGCAAGTGTTTTCTTCTTCTCATGCATAAGATTTTGCACCAATTCTGCTTTATGTGAATATAAAAATAGGTCTGCTAATAACGGAGCGCAATTGGTATCCTTGGGAATTCCAAAAGATTGTTGGAAGACCTAGTCTCCAAAAACCACATAGATATTGTCAATCAGAAACTCAAGTATCTCTTTGATGTCAACTTCAGAGTACTTGTGTGTGCAATCAGAATGTGTTTTAACAAAATAATTTTGCAAATGACTATTGACCAGGTAAGTAAATTTACGAGTTCCATTTTTATTAAAAAAGCAGCTGTCACTGATATCAAAAAGCCTGGACTTTAATTTGTCGTGGGGAATGGTTGTGTATAAAGTTGAAAAGTCTTAAGGTTTTAAGCTGATGATTTTGGTTAATTCTTGTGATTTCAAATTGTCCAAAAGTTCTTTGGACTTTTTGTGTATTCACATCTGATTCGTACCAGTTCTTAAAGATATTGTTGCACAGTACTCTTGAAGTTTTTCTTTCACTACTATCAATATCTTAGTGAGAAGTAACGAAAGAGTCTTGGATGAACATTAACTGGAACCCGCAATGTATTTTTGTTTGTAAGGATTTTTATGAAGTTTCGGAATCCAATACATATAGGGTAGTTTGAATTCATTTTGGCTCAGGATTAAATGTATCAGATCCATGTGAAAGTCGCGAAAAATACATTGCGAAGTTTGAATTCATTTTGGCTCTGTGGAATATTTAAAAATATTTTAAACTGAAATATTACTTTGAAGAATTTCTTCCTTAGAAAGGGAAGTATCAGTATAAGTAAGAATACCATTTGTAGAATTAAATCCAAGTTCTTCTAGAATACAATTTATATAATGACCCTTACAAACGAAGACAATATTGTTACTTGCTTTGCTGGCAGGTACCAGTGCGTACTGATCATGTAATGGATCTAAAAAATCACTTCTGGATTATTGCATACAAAAGGATAGATGGTTTTCATATTGCCTGTCAATCTCTTAATACGCGACTTTCACATGGATCTGATACATTTAATCCATTCTGACAAGGTGTCAACGTCTTCTTTTTCATATCTGGCCCATCTTCTGGAGTAATTTTTAACAGAATCCATATATTTTTTGAAATTTCGACGCCAGTTGAAGTATCAGGGTTCCCTATATTTAGGACCTTTTAAAATAAATGATCAGATCTACGGTCTCCATCATTAACTATATTTACGTCACCCGTAATAAAATGTCCAGCAGGACTATATGTATAGGGCGAAGGAGTACATGAACACGATTGGGGATTATGTTTTAGATGCTCTGTATCCAGGCAATGTAAAGTTATTTTTGTAAATGAAAAGTTTGGAAGCAATGGTCGATGTATATTTGTCGGAATTACAAGGTGTAGACTTTAATTTGAATTTTGGTGGAATACAAGACTAGACCCATTTGTGACACAGAATATTACTTATACTAACCGCGTCAATTCCTTTATTGGCATATTGAAGTTTAAGGAAAAGACGGATTGTTTTAGCTGCATTTTTTTTTTCGTAAAACGTACGAGTTTAAAAAGGCTATGATTTGCAATATCCATACAAACTTATTGAAATATTTGTTCTATTTATTCAGGAAATGAAGAAAACAGCTTATTTTGAGATGATGAATCCAACAGCTCCAATCATGGCTTCTGATATTGGCGTGGTAATGAGTATTACCTTCAAGGCTTGGATTCCACATTATATGCCGTTAATAAAAGTTCTCTTGAAGACGAATTCCGAGTATTTTGAAGTTGCATTTTTACGTGTTACCAATATCGGCGCCACCTTCGTAACAGTAGGTTAATAAGATAAAAAAGTAAAAGTATTTATTATAAATATTTCTTATATAATATAGAAAATTATGTATGTGTTTATTTATACATTCATTACATGGCTGTGATGAAAACATTTATTTAGCATACTGAAGATTCCTACTATATACTTGTGGAGTAAATTATGGTGTAATTTTGCAAGAACTTCCTTGCGAAATAAAATTACTCACTTTTCTTTTTACATGCTGAAATCTATATAAAATCTCCATCAACAGTCCATTCACGAATTGTTTTTCTCGCAATTTGCCGATAAAGAGTCTTTTGCGATAAAAAGTATTCGCAAAAATGAGAAGTCTACAGTACTTTTGCATACTTTTCAGACATTTGGAAACATCAGTTTTCTCAATGTAACAGGATGTATTGAAAAGGAGTCATTGCAACTTGAATTCCCTCCACACTGGGTCAACAGAGGTATATCATACTGATGATTTTATAGGGTTATCCGGTAAAATCGTGAACAAATGTCTAGCATGAAAAATAATCATCAATGCGTTCTAAAATTGTTTCTATTCTTTAGTACATATTTTTTTATTAATACACATAAATTTTATATAGATATATGCATAAATAAACAAGATATAGAATTTTATGTTCTGCGTGTTATATCGACCTAGGGTGCACGAATGATAACGATAAAGTTTCTAAAGCAGCATCACGTTTCCTCTTTCCCAAATTTATCTTAGATAAGAAGTCCCACTCAAATTTAAGGATTTCATTGATGTACATACATGAGTTTCCCTTTATTCTTCATTAAACAATCGAGGAACCAGTCTTGCACAAACATACATATTACTCAGTTATGGACAGTATTCTTAGTATCATTCAACTGAATAAGCTTTGATATATATTGCCAGTCAACAGTGACAGCATCTTTTGCAATTCCCATAGCTATTTGTTCTAGCTGGGGACTTAATCAAAAAGGATTCGCTAGGAAAACTCACATTTCACTTCTATACCACTGATCTGGTGATATTTTTATACATTATTTTTTCTTCTGCATTCATTTAAAGTATTTAAAGGTGTCATTATTTACATCTAAAGCAAACTGAACATACCTTGATATTTTCAAAAAAAAAAAAAACGAAATAATAGATAGTGAATTAAAAATACGATAATTTTACCCGAATCTTATCTATTGAATACTTCCATTTCGAGAATAACACTCGTGAATTCTCTTATAGAAGCCTTGTTAATTGATCATGCGCCGTAGGACCGTACCTTGTACATATTCAAGCATAATAAATCTCTGATGATCAAAACTCATTTCCATTGTTTACTTTATTTATTTCCCGGGTGACAATTGATGGTTACATCAATGTTTTCTTGTTGTTATATGTTATGCCTCATGAGGCTCTAGATTGGAAATAAATTCTATTATAAAAAAATCATCCTTTTTCTCTCGAAGCTCGCATTCATGTATCTAAGAGGCTTGGAAGGTCTATATATACTTAATGTCATTACATTTATACAAGTCTATATCTACAAATCAAAGAATGTTTCCCGAAAATAAGAAAATTAATCAGAAATATGAGGCACAAGTACAAACATGTTATATTTACTTGTTTTAGATTACTACGATTCTACTAACGTCTCTGAAAATGACGTTATAGAGTTTGAGGCCGGTGTGTTTCAGACCAAATCAGATGTAGAAGAAATGCCTCACAGCGTTGGAATTAGTATATTATTGAATGAGACAGAGGCATGGAATACATCCGTCATTGTGAGAACAAATGCAACAAAGACAAATGTATGTTTCTTATGATCATGAGTTTATGAGTGGAAGCTTGTTTCATCTGCTGACTGACGTTTTTCATACCAATTTTAGTCCATTATTAATACACTGAATTGACGACGGATTTTTTCTGTTATTTCCTGATGATTACAAGGAGCACACGGCGGGTGTGACCGGTCGGCAGGGGATGCTCACTCCTCTATGGCACCTGATCCCACCTCTTATGTCTCGGAGGTCCATGTTTGCTCTGCTCTTATTTCGTATTGTATATGGACTTTGAGATTGAATACTGTTCGTAATCTACATATCCTTCTGTTTATGATTTTAATTTTACATGATGTTACCAAGACATGTAGTACCGGTTATCTTACATATTCAACTGATATACCAGAACTATTTTCTTTTAGTACAATAACTTTTTATTTTCTAGTCAATCTTGATATTTCTTTCTTTCTTTGCTAATAAATTTGTAATTTCTTTGAAAGATCAGTCTGAGTGTAAAACTGTTTCTAGTTTGAAATATTTCAATATACATTTTAGGATATGTGATTTTATACTCTTATATATATCTCTCTGTCAAGTTTTTCTCTTCTATAAATGTGTCGGTCTGAGTGGTTGCTTTTTATATTTTTTTGCAGGACTTGCCAATGGTCAGAATAAGGTTTGATGAAAGCCACTCACTTGAAATCAATCCTCTATGTAATACCTTTCTAACACTACTGATAGATACACCATCAAACAGAACAGAGTCCTTCAATTTCAGTTTGTGGACACAGGAAGAAAGCGGCACAGGGGATGCAACAATTGTTATACGAAAAATATCTGTTAAAAGTGTTGATAAAACTATATTTTGCTTTCATTTTAATGTTTCGTATAATAAAACTGAAAATTCTACGGTTCAGAATTTTGCCATGGTACACATGAAGTACATAAATTCCGCCAAAATAAACACTTCTCATTTGATAAATCTATCAATCGAAATATATATTGATCCTGATAGAATAAAATTTTGCAGCAACCATGTCATGTTTGTAAGCATAGGAAATTTGACGAACAAATATAAACTAACGTTGAAACTTCCCGAAGTGTTTAACGACCAACACAAAAGACTTATTGGACAACTTCACGTGTTATTTGACAATGACAACAACACCTGTTTGACTCTGCCTAACAAGGGCAACCTTCCTCCGCTGTTTTGGACTAGAATTCAAACATCTTGGTTTGGAATTAATGCATCGGAATTCGAAATAACTCTGACTGGCAAAGGAATATCGTGCCAAATGCATGGTGAAAAGGTTTTAAAGGTGATCTTTAGGTTTAAATAATTATTACTATAAGGAGTAAATGGTAAGATACATCAATGTGTTCCTAAATCTCAATTTTGAAAGAACAAGAGACACAGAATTAAATGTATTTTATCTTTATTTACAGGTATCTTTTCCAGTCTCGAACTCTACGAAAGGATTTAATGGTGACTTCAACTTTTGTAAATTGACGTATGATGGTGAAATAAAAAATACTAGCATCAGCAGATGTGTGTATAGATGTCTCTGTCGGAGCGAAATGGAGTGTAGCGAGGTTTTTCTGTTCCTCGCAAATAATGGAGATGTAGCCCTCTGGAATTTATGTGACATAAGTGCCGATAATATCTAAGAGTTGACATTTTAGTAAGCATTGTACATAATCATAAAGGAAGACAATTTAAATGTACCATTTGGTGCTTTCTACTCTGTTTTCCTTTTGCATTCAAGCAAAACATAGCAGCGTTGAATGAAATTTAATTTTTGGTCAGCGATTTAGCCGAGAACCTGACATATAATAATATTAAAAATTTATTAAATGATACAATGAAAGTTTTCACTTATTTAATTAGAATTACATGATTAAATTCAATTGCCATTTGTAAGAAAAAAAAAACTTTGAAAAGTTGGTCTTACGTAAATGGATTATAGATATAGTATTAAAAAATAAATGGCATATGCTTGGTAAAAATGCATCACTTTTGCTTTGTTGTCCCCTGCTGATAGTTGGGGATTTTAATTTCCGTCTGTCTGTCTGTCCGTCCGTTCATCCGTCTGTCTTTATAACTGTCTGTAACACTTTCGTTTCCACGCAATATCTCGAGAAGACTCTCAGTTTTTGCAATGAAATTTCACATGACGAATTTCCATGGCCCAGAAAAGGACGCCAATTGATTCTGAGGTCCGTTCGTCTGGTCAACCATCCGGTGTAAAAACAATTAATTTCTGTGTACATGATCATGTAGTATAAAAGGGTTTTTTTTAATCGAATTTGATTTCAGACATTTTTTTCCACTATTAATTTTCTTCTGAAACGTTTGAGATAGAAATGCGTTGTTCTTTTCAAATTTGATAGAAACTGACCCAAGTTATGTTATATCGTATAATTTCATTCCTTATAATTTAATTTCAGTGTAGACATTAAGACAATTTTTCGTGATGACCTTAACTTTTCTATCGTCAACTCCCACTTCTTATGCAGCAATGTACGTTCATCACCTGCATACGGAGTGTATATATCTCAGTTAATTCGATATCAAGAGCATGCGTAATGTCCGAACAATTTCTAAAACGAGGTAAATAACTTACTAGTTAGTTGATGATACAAGGATATCAGCAGTCTCGTTTAAAGTCGTCATTTCGTAAGTTCTATGGTCGATACGATGACCTTGTCAGCAAATACAATTTATCATTAAGTCAAATGCTGACGTTTTTTTTTTAAATACTAATCGCCTGTCCATAATTAATACTCTGAATTAACAACGGATATTATCCGTTATTTCACGATCATGACAAGAGCACATCGTGGTTGTGACAGGTCATCAACAGGAGATGCTCATTCCTCCATGGCAACTGATCCCACCTCAGATGTGTTGGGGGTCAGTGTTTGCTCTGCGCCTATTTTGCATTGTTTTATGGACTTTAAGATTGAATACTGTTTGTTATCTCCATATTCTCCATATATTTCTTACATTAGAGCCACATGGAAAATAGTTTGAAGTATAAAGCACTGCTTATTTTTCAGAACTTTTTATATCAGATAATGATATAAAGAAATTTTAAGAATGAGGACAAAAGAGCAACGATTTTTTTTACAACATTAAATTTTAAAGAGGAGGTGAATATGAAAATAATACTAAGTATCATACCTAATTAAATCATTTTAGAAAACACCATAACGCTATGCTTCCTCAGTCAGAATATCACAATGCTGTATGTTGTTGTAAGAAAATAAAACAAATCTGTGAGGAGGAGTAACTGTTATGTTTCTTCTGCATGTTACTTCGTGTAAAAAAATGTACTAGTAATGAAAAATCTGTATTATGTACTTGAAACATTTAAACGATTAAAAAGATTCAACTTGGTTAATTTTTTTCAGTTCAAGTTCTAATAAATTATCACAAAATATCAGAACATGCTCTTGCGTACGCATAAAGCATAAATATTATAAGCAGGTAAAAGTGAAATCAATGGGAAACTGAAAATTTTATGTTTATGCCGTAGAATCAAAAAATATGAAATCATTACATTTTCATAAAGTTTTGTTGTAAGGCTGTAAGTACCTTTAAGGTATTATTTCTTGTAAAATATCCAAAAATACGAAACAAAATTTATGTTTTAGATTCTATGCAGTCTTTTATTTCAAGTTCACTTGGTTTTATCAAATTGGAGTATAAATAGAAGTCATTATTGGTAATTAATTGTACGTTGTTGATATATCTATATGTCGAGTTCTCATCTGGAAGATTTTGAAATATCACAAGGATGTAAATCAGGCTGGCTAATAAATGAACGAAATATGTACCCATTCCTAGCCCGAGACAAAGACACTTTTCAGCTTGACTTTTCATGGCTACACGTATAGATAGACCATTTTATAAATCAAAGAAAATTGTTTGACTGTACATGTAAGTAACATGAGATATATTTCTTTTAATGATACATAAATTCGATATTCATTACTATACATAATATCTAACTTTTGAATTGATAAATTGAATGAAAAATATTTTTGAATGATAAAATTTATATTGCAGAGTTAGCATTCATTTACATGTATATGAATTGTTTGAATGCGTTCTTGATCTTTAATAGAACGTCTTCGAAGCATAATTTCTCCATCAAAGCTAAGAGTTTGCTCCAAAGCCATAAAAATGGTGCTTAAAATCTACATTGGTTTAACCATATCGTGTTTAACCCCCCTCTGATTTAGGATACTCGTACTCCGGTGTTTCAGATCCAGCATCTATGTATAACTCTCCATCGATGTAAAGTTTGTCTTTAACAAGGGATGCCTTTTTTTCATCTTCCTTGGCCTTCTTATAAATGGGGTACAGGCCCTTCCTCCGTTCTTGGATTTCTTTCGGGAATTGTTCACCGATCGACAGATGTGTTCCTTTAAGTTTGAAGGCATTTTTGCGGATGAGTTCACGCTGGGGGAATCTGTTGAATTTTGCTACAATCGGGCGTGG
This sequence comes from Saccostrea glomerata, assembly GCA_003671525.1. Lineage (NCBI taxonomy): Eukaryota > Metazoa > Mollusca > Bivalvia > Ostreida > Ostreidae > Saccostrea > Saccostrea glomerata. The sequence goes on along the minus strand of PRKT01001657.1, from coordinate 32,057 downwards.
TTTTACGTTGTTTCTTGTCATCTCATTTTAATGGATTTAAGTCAGGAGCATTATAGTTTTGTGGACATTATTAAACTTTTTTTTCGATTGTTAAATTGATAAATTTCTCCTGAAAGCAAAAATTCTACAGAAAACGAAAAGGAGTATGCTAAAATAAAGGGTTTCGGCTGGATATACATATACACTACTTGATCATTATAGGACGGTTCCTGCATATTTGAACTTCTTAAAAAATTTTATTTAGACTTTTTGATGTGTCCCAATCAGTCTAAATAAGTTTATAAATGAAATGGTAAGGAAAATTTTATTGTACTGACACTTCTCGATGCAATAAATAGAGAATAATACATACCCTTTTCCATATCACATCTTGTATCAGCCCGAGACACCAATATCAGCCAGAGGGTCAAAGGCCCTGCGGGGCTGATATGGCTATTGTGACGTCAGCCATATCGCATATGCTAAAAACCTGTATTTATTACTACGTGTGTAATAATTCACATTAAAGTACCAATGTACCAAATTTGCTATGCAACTTATGCCCTGTTTACACGGAGAATTTGATTTGCAGTAAATTAATGCGAAGTAAACTAATGCGAATCAAACTAATACAAATTAAATTGCGTTCACACGACAGCTAATTCGAAGTAAACTAATGCGAATTAAAATTTTATTTCGACAGTCATGAATGAGGAAGGCTATTATGACGTCATTTGCAAATCACGTTACCTTATGCAGAAGCAGATGCATTTGACATAATGTCACAGTGTCTGGAGACATATTTAAGTGATTAACACATTTTTTATTAGATTTTTACTCAAAAATAGCACAAGCACTCCAAGCAGACCACCAAAACGACGCATTTGACTTAATTTTGCAATTACGCATGCCCCAAAATTTAATTCGAATTAGCTTCGCTTAGCGTTCACACGGAGCTAATGCGAAGTAATTTAATGCGCAGTAAATAATGCGAAGTAAACTAATTCGCATTAAATTCTCCGTGTGAACGGTAATCAAGGCTAATTCGCAGTAAACTTACGTTTAATTCGAATTAAACTCTCCGTGTGAACAGGGCATTAAAGTCAATAAAACATAATCTCTGTTAATTTGTTAAATTATCGCTAATATACATTGGGTGCTGTATGTCCATGTTGACAAGAAGGGTACCCATTTTTGATGCCCATTATATAATTTTTAAGCGGTTAGCTTCGCTAGCCGCTTTATGGCATGTGTCGACACCGGAAACTTCCATAAGGCGCTACCTATCGACAACGGAAACTTCAACAAAGCCTCTATACCTAGTACCTATGATTTGTTTCTAACACATGTATATCAAGACTATCAAAACAACATAATCTTTTGGTTTTTCATTTTTTTCTGATTTTGTTTGTTAATGAAATAAATTTATAATTGTTGTATTAAAAAAGTTAATGTATAGAAGCATTTGTGTCGAGATTAAATTTCTGTGACATCAGCTGATGGCGATCGGGCCCTGTTACGAAATTTGAAGTCAGCATGAGAGCTGATAACATTATCGACGCGTTAGATTTAAACTTTAGAAGAAATGTATAGCGAGAACTAGAGCAGAGCTCGTTGCAAAGCAACGAGTAGGTCTTCCGTCGGAGCTGCGGACAGGGAGAAATGACCTTGGGTCAAGGTCATGCCACGTTCTAATGTTAAAGCAATCTTTTAAGGGTAGATGTCATCTTATTTATGTTTTACTATTAAAAAAGATAGTAAAGGAATGTTTGCGACCTTGACCTTGTTAACATGACCTTACGTCACACCATGACATACGCTAGTGATAAGCAAAGCCATTTGTGTGCTACCGTATTGACAAATTCTTAAGCTATAATTTTTTCGATAGGCCTTGTTACAGCTAATACGTGTATACATGTGTAAATCTAGGTATGAAAGCGTTATCCTTTCTTTATCAAAAGTCATGGTCAATTTTAAGCAATGTTTAAAGCCGGTTAAACTTCAAGGTCAAAGTTCATTATATGCTAGTATTTGAAATGATTTTATCACAGGTTACATACATTTGATTTTTGTGTAATACGAAAACCCTATCTCTTCTCATTCAAAAGTTATGAT
>PRKT01001657.1:0-28418 GCA_003671525.1 Saccostrea glomerata | reverse complement strand
AAAAAAAAAAAAAAAAACTAGTACATGTAGTACATGTACACACTTCGATGCTCGATTGTACACTCTAGAAATTCATAGAAAAAGTTTATGAATAAAAAAAGTTTAGTGAGGCATATTCATCTTTGCCGACCTTTTCTTAAATTTATTTGACAACCTACGAATTAAAAACAATATCGCGTATTATTTTTGGTTAATATTGTATTAGGTTATGGAGTAATCATGGATTTCAACACCAGCCCTGACCTGCCATTCTCGACTCTGAAGGAATTAAGCATTGTATCATTTCAGGGGGTTACGTATCGCAATGAGAAGAAATTTAATAATTTAATCTCTTTTGGTCCAATAAACACGAAAGAAAGGCTTGGAATATTTGTATGAAATTACAGGAAGAAATTTTGCATTTGTTAGAAGAATTTCTAATTATTCTTTTTTCTCGTATTCTTAAAGCTCATGTTGGGTGCTCTTCTGTGTAAAACATCATGTAGTTTAGTTAATATCATGTACATCATGTACATGCACATAAAATCGTGTCATTGTGATATTCTAGTTTTTTATTTGAGGAAATAAAAGAAAGGACAAGATAGGGTAAGACCAGTATTTGGCCCCTGATTTTGGGTGTCTTTCAGAATGATCCAACACTTTATCCATGAAAACCTGTTTTCACCCCTGCCACAAAATGAGTACTGTTTTTAAGATTAAGAATATACAGAGGTCACAGTGAGGTCAAGAAATAGGTCAATTTTCGAAATTTCTCATTTTTATGCAAAATTTCTCCAATTTTACAGCACATTTTCTTTCGGAAAACATAGAGCACACGCTTGCCTATCTACCAAATTTATATATTTTATACACTGATATCAGATGCAGTATATATGTGAAAATCTCAGATAGGCAAGCGTGTGCTCTATGTTTTCCGAAGAGAAATGTACCCAAAATATGATGAAAATCCACCAGAATTGAGGAAATTCGGGAAAATGACCTATTTCTGAACCCTCTAGTGGCTTCCATGTAGCCTTTAAATCAAAATTAGTGCTTGTCTTAAAGTAAGCATCATTTTAACTTCTTAACTACAAACTATCACAGTTTTATCAGTGTTCTGATTTTTATATCAAATATTCGGCTGTTACCCTATCTTGTCCTTTATGAGCAAATCATTCGGAGAAATACAATGATAAGTTATGTAGCAAATTATGCAAACTCAAAGTTGCTTAATTTTATTTTCGATTTTCATGAGAATTGAAAACGTCACTTCCACTTACAATTTACTGTGTGCATTTGTCATGTTTATTTGTAATTGCAAATTTAAACAACATCGCAATTTTTTCTGAAATAAATTAAGCAACAATTAGAATAACTTGATATAGGCCCGTATACATATAACGATTGCAATTACTTCAAAATTGAGAGGGAGATGACGGCGCCTAAAAAATGTGTACCTTTCCAATAATATAGAATCATCCGTTCAAATTAAAAACAATTGAGTTGCAGTAGTGATATCCCCGATTCTTTTAAATAACGAAACTATAATGGACTTCACAAGGGTAGAATTCAACATTAATTTATATACATGTGCAATTACAATCACCATCAAAATTGGCAGAGTTATCGATAGGTCATCCTGCGTCACCTTTCAGTGTAACTGATGGACTCGTCCAGAGAAATCATCTGTACCTGAGCAAAATCGCAGCGCCTTTTATTCATTCGTCAAAGAATAGAATCAGACATTTTATCTTTTAATACTTGTACATGTTCAAGAAAACCTTTATATTTGTGTCTAGAAATATTCTTCAATTTACGCAAATAACAAATTCTTGATTTTAAACTGAGTAAATCGATGACTAGCATCGTTTTAGATAACTCTGGGACTCGCGTAAAAATCAAAGAGCGGTAATGTGGACCTCCGGAATGTATATAGGTCAATGCATGCGCGATCGATAAACAGGTTGCACAACTGTAAACAAAACAGTCAAGGTCCGAGGAAAATTCACGATGCAAGAATAAAATGAAAGTGAATTATTTTAAGCTTGATTTTTTTTTTTATAAATAATGCAACATTGAGTATCAATCGAATGAGAGATGATAAGTATTTTTCCTATCTCCCGTCTTGTAATTCAAACTAAATACAAGGAGAAAGTTGTCTCTGAATAATCTGTATGACATCCAGCTGGAGAATACGTTAAAATCTTTATTTCAACAAAGTTTAACATTCAGTTTAGTTATATTTATCCAGTTTATTTCAGTTATACGTGTTATACGCGTACGCATAAAGAATCTTCACTTGCCGTATAAAATTAATCAGTTACCTGTACATAAAGTTTGCTGCTCATTCAATAACACAAGATTCGAACAAAATAACGTTTTCATGAGATCAATAAGATGTTAAAGAACCCATTTCAAATCGATAACTATATCGAAATATTTACCGTTTTTGAGTTATAATGCAAAAACTTTCATGCTCCCTTGACCCCTAATTTGAGGGGCCAGCCCCTTTTTAATGATGTCAAATGATAGATCTTAAAATTATGCACAATATTTGTGAAATATGTCTTAACAAATTATTTTTAGTTTAAAAGATACACAAGGAAATATATGTAAAATTTGGCGCTTTTAGGCATTCTCATTTTTGACCCCTATCTAGCACCGTTTGGAGCGCAGAAATCGAAAAAGAAAAACCGATGTGCACAACTTCAATTCTTCTAGTATTTAAATGCAGTAGACATTCTGCTCCAGCTTTTGTCGTTTCTGAGCCTTTGTCTGGAAACGAACAGTACCAAATTTTCATTTAAAGGGAAATAACTCTAAAGCGGAAGGAAATTTTTGAAATGTATGAAAACATTTTAATTGAGTTTTGTAACGTCCAAAAACTCTGAAAATTTGAGCGAAATCAGTTCAGAAATGAGCGAGTTACGAGGTCTCAAAGTTGGCGTCTAGGAAAAAAAAAAGAATAATAGGGAATGATCTTAACCATCAGAATCAGTAGAAGGTCTTCCGCCTGAGCGGAAGACCTTAAATATATTTGAATGTAATGCTACAAGAAAACCAGTAGGCATTTCCGAATTATGTGTTGAATCGAACAGGGGGTCAAACTGGCGTTGGACACCTTGTGTATTTATATATAGAGGGGGTAGAATGTTTCGATATTTGGCTAATTTAGAGACTTACTGATAAAAGTCCAGGTGCCTGTGATTAATTATAAGGCTACTCTCATGAACAATAAATATTTGACCGAATTATGCTACTGGGCACAGGGAGGACGGGTTAATTACTGGCTAAAGGGGTTGAAGGTTATTACCAACTGCAAAACATCGGAGAATCTCTCAATCGAGTCTCATTTTCCAAAATATTAAGGCATCCCTCTAATTAACTTAAGTTATACTGGTTCACAAAGAAAGCCTTTATATAAAAATACTGAAGTAAGTTATACAGTTATGGATTACTTCCATAATGAAACGTTTGTTTTCGTCTCCTTTTTTCTCGATTGAAATTATTTAAAAGATGATAAAAGCTTTGTTTCCAGGGAAAAATTCATCTTCAAAAAGTGGGAATAGATAGAATGAACCCAGGTGCTGACCCGCAGTGAGCCTACGATACTGAAGCTTTCTGCAATTACCGTAATTAATTCTCTGCTCGTCCATCCGTTTTTCTCAGACTAGCCAGCTAAAGATCTATGTACAATACTCCAAATCAATTAATCTAAAGAATTTGAATTATCATTTTATTTTCTTTTTGAGTTGTTTGCTGTAGAACCTTTATAGTTACCTAATTTCAGAATCAATAGAGCATGAAAGCCAATAAAATTGGCAACATCAACATATTTTTTTTTTCGTTCTGATCACTTTTGGACGCCACCAATGGAGACAATTAGGGAGAAATTTTTGAAACTGAACTTTCTGTTTTTCAAACTGAAAATCGCAGGTTGATATTTTGAAACAAACATTTGTGACATCAGTCTGGGATGTTATTGGTTATACCATTTAGTTAAGTACTACAAAATTCATTGTGTCTGCTTCTTCGCTGATGACACTGGAAAAAGATATGCATGCCTACTTTATATCATTATTCAATGCATTTTTTGTGATTGTAGACTGTACATATTCGATGAAAGCATGCTAACCGCTTTTCAGTACTTTCAGTACTTTGATTGTTAATTGAAATCCACCTGTTCATGTGTGTATGAAAACGCGCTTTTGTCAGAAAACACAAATGACAAATGATTTGAGATACCTTTTACTGTTTATTATGAAATCATCGTGATGACATTTTTGTTCACCCACAGTGTAGTTTGAAATTGGTCACATCACAGGCTACAATTTTTAGGTTTCTTGCTATTGAATCTATATCATCGTCACATTTTGCATTTCTCAACGATGTTCATACATGTACCTGTCAAAGTTAATACGAGTTTTTCAAAAGTTAGACTTCATGATTTTGAATTTTGGGAAAAATCACACTTTCAAGCGTCTTTCAATACGCTCTCAAAAGAATTCGAATTAAGTTGTTGAGATTAAGATCTCAGAAAATTGACAAAATAACGTAAATTTGTCAATTGTGTCCCACCACAGGGGTGGACATTAAATTGCAAATTTTCATTTGTCCTCCTTAGAAACACGAACTGTAGAAACACAAACTGAAGAAATACGATATAGTATTTTGAGGTTGCGCCACATTGTCATTCCACTGCGTCCGAGAACATTGATAATTAATCCAAAGTGTAAAAGTAAAAACTCTTTGCTGCATTCCTTAATACATGTAGACCTCAGTCGATGAAATAGTAAAACACATTGTAAAATAAAACAGTTTCTAATATATCTAATGTCTCCATTACACATAATATTTAGTTCAGTCCTGTAGGAAGCAATTTCAGTTGGGGGGGGGGGCACAACCATACATGTTTAGTTGGAGGGACTACCATCAACTATCAAAAGATCCCTGACAAGCAAAAATACTTCATCATCAGATGTTTTAATGAAGGACAACAAACGTATAGTAGCTATGTTTTCTACAGTATATTCTGTACAATTATTTGGGGAACACCAAAGTTTGAATAAGGATTTTTTTCGAGAACAATACAAGATAATATAACCTGCTGCTCTGCGACGTCGTTCTACGTTGACTGTTTTCATTTATCAATGAGGACTGCCTATCCTCTGTAATACTGATTTAGGTATGGTAATAACTTGATTTTGACGTTTGTTTACCAGTCATATTCTATTTTCTTATCATCTATTCATGGGTCGTATATGAAAACGAGTTGTGCGTAAAAGTCAAGAACAAGGTCAGTCTTTGTTACATTATTATTTTAATTGAAGATCAGCCAATCATCATTTCGTAAATTCTATCGTCGATACAACGACCTCGTCAGCAAATACAATTTATAATTGGGTGAAATGCTGACTGACGTCTTTCATACTAATTGTTAGTCCATTATTTAGACACTAAGTTGACAACGATTTTTCCGTTATTTTCCGATCATGACAAGGGACGCACCGCGGGTGTGAACGGTCAACAGTGGATGCTCACTCCTCAATGGCACCTGATTCCAGCTCTGATGGTTCGGGGGTCCGTGTTTGCTTTGCTCTTGTTGTTTATTGTTTTATGGACTTTGATATTGAATACTGTGCGTTATCTCCATAACCTTCTTGTTAATGTATCTATTTTTCTGTTTATTAAGAATTGTTTCATGTTGTAAATTAAATGTAATGTTATTTAATTCTAAAATGAACATGCTTTGTTATCACAGCAAAATATTTCTTGTCTATATGTAGCAAATATATACATGGTATAACATAACACCAAAAACGTCCTAGTTTTCACCAAAAATTATGCTCCCCATACACAAAATAAACAGATTTCTTAAAATCCTTAAATACTACTATTGAATGATATCAAAATATTATCAAATATCCTTTTATGCAGATAGATGATAGAAAGAAAATACATGTAGGATTAGGAAATTAAGAATAATTATTACTTAATATTTTTTTTTTAAAGTGAAAAAAGTTTACATTTTTATCTTTATATATCGCTGTCATGAATGTCTTGTTATGGTGTTCCAAAAGAAAATGCTTTAGAAAAAATATTAATCATCTTTAAATCGTATCAAACACTCAATTTATAAATAGATAAAGGATCTATAAGCTTAGGTGTAAGTTTGAACTAAACGTGCATATCTTGTTTACAGTGAAGTCTAAGAAAGAAGGCTTGATTTGGACAGTATTTGGTAGAATTGTACGCATCAAATATATGGAGAAAATATACTCACTGTCAATGAAAACGCAACACTCTAATTTTAGGGTGAAAAGTATATACGGGTTATAACTATATACCAAACAAGTTAGGACATCTTTTACTTTGCTAAATCACTTATTTAAAGGTTGAATGGCTTTTATTTCATTACCGAAAGTTGATTTTTTTAGCCCTCTTAACAGATAACATTTAAATAAAACACCCCCCTTTCGACCATTTAATCAAAACATGCTAGTCCGCTATATACAATATACATGTACGCAGTCCGATTTCTACCAAACATTAGGTTAATCAATGTCTTTATCTGAGCGAAATAAATATTCTTGGGCATTTTTAATTACCTGTTGTTCAAATACTGCGGTCGAATTTTCTCTAACTTGGCACAGTGTAGTAACTCCTGGCTAGGAGGTTATAAACCTTGACTCGGGCTCCAGCTCCAACTCGGGCTCTAACTCAAAATCGTACTCCTAGGAGTACGAGATCAAAATCTAAGGTTATAAAAAATTTCGAGTACGAACTCCTAAGAGTACATACTCGAAATTTTCGAGTACGAACTCAGACTTTTTTTTCAATTACACAAGCGGTCTTTTGGAACTCTTCAGTAATGGCGGCGCCCATGTAATATTTACATTGGTGATCTGTGGCAGCATAATGAGTATTCCAATGGGTATAGAGGTGAGTTCGTTTGTTTATTTTCCATTAAAACGTTTGAAGTTATATTTTTTAAAGAAATTCTTAGGAAATTGCATATGATTTCGGCAAAACATAAAGAGTTGTCTGTTAACTTTGAATCCGACGACAATATGATGAATATCGTCTGCATACACCATGTACACAGAGTATGACTAATATGGATAGTAAAACCCGGGCCGGTCCGAGAATTTGAAAACTGAAAACCGATTTTATGACAATTACGGAATGAATACTCGTTCTGTGTTCATGAAATTTACTTGAAATGTACTTAACGTTTCAATTTCTCTGTTGATTTTTTGTACACAAAATAGGGCTGGAACGATACAACTTTTTTTTAAAATCACGATATTTAAGCCACGATTCGATATGTATCATGATTGATTGGTCATAAAATCTTCTTTTTTTTTGCATGGAAATAAACAAAATAACTGTATCTTTGCAAGTAAGAATAATTTATTCAAATTACTGTTAATTTATACATGTTATTATACATGTACATTTTGATCAAGTGGTGTTTATAATTATAATTTATTTCATATTATTATCTATATTCATTATATATTATATATCCTGAAATATTAAATAAACAAAGAAAAACAGAAATCAGAATTTTCTTGCGACTTTTTTAATTTTAATCTTCTCATTTGTTATTTGTGACAGTTAATGCCGATTTAACTTTTGTAAACAAAGTTTTACCGGCAACGCGGAAGTGATCGTTTTAAATCTGCATTACATGTCTTGTCACAAATACTAAATTAAAAGATAGACTGAGATAGTTATTCCCATTCTAATGCATTTAATTAATGTTTGTAAAATGTTGTTTATTTCTTTTTGTGCGCCGGGATCGATTGATCAAGGGGGTATATTGTTTTTGTCTTGTCTGTCTGTCTGTTTGTCTCGCAATCTAATTTAAATTAAATATTAGATCCGCTCGCATACTGTAAGTGTAGCGAGTATGCGAGCGGATTTAACATCTAATTTTAATTAGATTGTTTGTCTCGTTTTTTGTTTGTCTTTAACTTTAACCTTCACCATTATTTTTGAACCATGAAAGAGAGAGATTTCATATTTGGTATGCCTACACCACTACCGGTAATTAACTTCTTTCAAATGTTACCAAGTTCAATGACTTTGTGACCTTGACTGTGACCTAAATGCTATAAATAGCTTTTTCAGTGACCTTGTGATCTTGACCTTTACCTTAATGTTAAAAATAGTTTTTTCAAACTTTGCTGCCGCCGGGCGCATAGTGTTTCATAAACACATCTTGTTTTGTTTAGTTTCGTTTTATGAAATGCGTTTATTTTTTAAAGCTCAGACATGCCATTTATAACTATAAAATGTGTTTACTTTCAAAAGCCAAAGAAAAAAAAGATTTTTAAAGAAAGAATGCAGAAAGGCAGGTGACGGACAATCTGAAGTGAAACTGTTAGAGGCAGAGGAGGTGCTTCTACAAAGGCAAATTGGAAGACCAAGCGTTTTGGTCTAGAAGCAGGCTTTGACAGTGATGGTAAGGAAAACAAGAACCATGATGTACTCTGTAACTATCTTACTTAACAACAGAGTAAACTACCATATAATTCCTATTTAACACCCTGGGTACCTAGAAAATTGTGAAAAGGGGGCGGTTTTGTAAATTATCTAGATAATTTTAATCACTGTACAGGGGTACACTGCCCCTATTTCCTGACAATTAAAAAAGACCTATGGGGCGCTTATAGGGACCGGGGCTGTTAATTTGGATTATCTAGTACAGTAATATGAATTTGATTGCTACTAGACTCTGGCCTGTTTTCATGTCGGTCCTAGATTTGCATTGCAAACTGTAAATCCCTTGAATCGCAAAGGGATGTATAAATTGTGACGGGAAATTAAATGACACTAAAATGCTTCACTTTTTAGCTAACCTGAGTCGAAGGCTCAAGTGAGTATTTCTGGTCAAAATTTTCCGTTGTCTGTTGTTGTTGAAAAGTGATAACTACCGGTAACTCCTTGCAATTATATTTGAAACTTATTTACAACATATGCACTCAAAGTTTTAAACCAATGAATATAATAATATTTTCAAACCTTAAAGGGGCAGTTTCAACTAAAATTTCCATTTTTTTTCTCCATATTTACAAATATTTAACAAGGGTCTTTCTTATAATTATCAAAAATTTGAAAATCAGTTGTCGAGATACAGACAGACACATGTGTATTATAAAGTTCCATAACCTTTGTTATGTAAACAAGGTCTGTATTAATGTTTTGTTTAAATAGTTTAATACACTAATATATGTCGTTGAGAGTAGATAATTAAAAAAAAAAGAAGTTAATTTTAAATACCATTTGGCAGTTTCTATTGGTTTACTTAATTTCATTTGTTATATATATTATATTTTCTATATGTAAACAAATACAAGGTTCGTGCCGTTTGTCAATCAACAAATGATGTTCAAATTTTTGCTTATCATTCGATAATGCCTCAGGTAGGAATTGTAAAAATTAAAATAGGTTTAAAAAAATCAGTTGAAACTGTGTCCGTGCCCCTTTAAGGTATAAAATTGGATTTGTTGAACTTGTCTACCTCTTAAAATATATGTTATATTTTTAGATACTAGTAAAGTCAGCTGAGAAGAGGAAGATTGATGAGAGGAAAAGAACATCTTGGTAGACACAAAAAGAATTAGACTTGAACAAAGAAAATTAGAGCTATAGAGTCATTCTTCCTCGTTATCTTATATTAACCCCAAAGTACCCATGTAAAGATACAATTAACATTTCCTATAGTTTAAGTAAGGTTGGGGAATAAAGTAAGGGGGGGGGGGGGTCAGGCCACCCCTGGACCCCCTGTTGCTACGTCCCTATTGATACTTATGTAAGTACATGTAGTATATTGAATTATTAAATATGGGAATTCCACAAATTAAAGGTAATGCTTTAGAGAAAATACATTTAGAATATCTTAAGATTATGTTGAAAGTGGGGAAAAATAACTCATCATTGATGATCTATATGAACTTTGTTGCTTATTTCCTCTTTTTATTCAAAGAAAAGTTCATATTATAAAGTTTTAATTAAAATTATTGGAGTAAGTAAACATTTACATTGTACAAAGATATGCTTGACAAATCGAGGCAAGTTCTTGTACAAAATTTAATTGGTTACAAAATGCAAAATACTTTTTCAAAATGTTGGAAATATTGTACCCAAGCAATGTTATCTTTTTAAAAACAAATGTATGAAAATATTTAATTTTGTATATTCCTTTTGAGCTTTGCATCCTGTATTTTGTAATTATAATATCTATGTTATCTGAAAATTATCATAAGATTGCACCATAGCCGTTTCAAGAAACTGTCATATCTTATGATAATCTTAAGATCTATCATAATCTTAAGACAACTACATACATGTCTTAAATTTAAAGTGAAACTTGCGACATGTATTACGACTATGTATTTTGAATAAAACCGAAGGGTATTTAAAAAAAAAATTCTGTACTCTTTTATACATACATGTCTTAAATTTAAAGTGAAACTTGCAACATGTATTACGACTATGTATTTTGAATAAAACCGAAGGATATTTAAAAAAAAATTCTGTACTCTTTTTAACAGCACACTGCAAAGTGCATGTACATATACATTTTCTGTATATAACATATATAACATGTTTAAATCATTAAATTAATCAACCGTTAATAAAATAGTTAAAGAGTCATGATTTAATGTCACCTTGGAGAAAAAGATCCTCACAATGTGAGCCTTGGAGTGCACAATTGAAATCTCGAGTAAGCTTAAGAGCTTACTCGAGATTTAAGCAAGACTTACTCCATTTGGAGTACGTTTTATGTACTCGAAAGTTTTATAACCTATATTTCGAGTACGTGCTCCAACTCCAAATTTCGAGATGGCTTTCGAGCTAGATTTGGAGCCGGAGCTGGAGCCAAGTTTTATAACCCTGAAATATTTCGAGCCATACTCGAAACCTTTAAATTCGAGCCCGAGTTGGAGCTGGAGCTCGAGTCAAGGTTTATAACCTCCTAGCCAGGTAGGGCTTTTAGCTCTTTGGGAATGGACATGCTCCTAAAACTTGAACCTTGTCACTCAACTAGAAAATATTGGTCAGATCCAGCATCCCAAGCAAGTCTGGTAGTGTACACCTCTAGATGCATCATCCATGCATGTTTGATCTGGGTAGGTCTCCTTGGGAATGGACATGCTCCAAAAAGCTTTAATCTGGTCATATATGTGGAAAATGTAGGTCAGATCCAGCATCCGAAGCAAGACTGGTAGTGTCCATCTCTAAATGCATCATCCATGCAAGTTTGGTCTGGGTAGGGATTATAGTTCATTCTGAAAGAACCTGCTCCAAAAACTTTAACCTGGTCACCTGGTCAGATCCAGGACCAACACTTGGTCATTCATCAGAAAAATATAGGTCGCATTCAGCATCCGAAGCAAGTTTGATATTGTCCATCATTTGATGCTTCATCTGTGCAAGTTTGGTCCGGGTAAGGCTTATGGTTCCTTTGGAATGGACTTGCTCCAAAAAGCTTTAATCTGTTTATTCATCTGGAAAATATAGGTCAGATCCAGCATCCCAGGGAAGTCTGGCAGTGTCCATCCCTAGATGCATCATCCATGCAGGTTTGGACTGGGTAAGGCTTATAGTTAATTCTTGATGGATCGCTCCGAAAACTTTAACCTGGTTACTCAACTGGAAAATATAGGTCAGATCCAGCATCCTAAGCAAGTCTGGTAGTGTACACCATAGATGCATCATCCATGCAAGTTTGGTCCAGGTAGGGCTTTTAGCTCCTTGGGAATGGACTTGCTCCTAAAACTTGAACCTGGGACGCCGAGGCTTACGCCGACGTCGACGCCGACGCCAACGCCGGGGGATAGCATAAGCTCATCTCGACTTTTTCGAGGTGAGCTAAAAATTGCTTCAGTGGTTACTAACACTTTTGTTGTAATATCGGATTGATATATGATGCAGTATGATGCAATTTAGTATTAAAGATATAAGACAGTTTTTGGCTCTAACGGGCCTCAGACTGTCTGATGTTCTTTGATATAGAACCCTTTTTGGCATTTATCTCATACGTACTAGCAAGACCTGAAAGCTTAAAACAAGAAATTAAGGCCTTATTGTCTTTCTCTTTTTATCTTTTCTAGTCAGCCAATTTGATTCTCAGTGTACACGCTAAGATGTTCTCTATGTGGATACACTTTTGTTTGTACGACCTTGGACAGTTGGCAGTCATAGTTATATTACTGTGTGTGTTGATCTTTTATCTACTGAAATGGACAAGGAACTCTCAGGTCAGTTATTGGCTAGTTTCACTTGTCTAAATTATCATATCACTAATTTATGTTGTTTGTGGAAATGGGAACTTTCGTTAATGTAATGTATGAGAAGATAGGAGATAAATTAGATATACACTGTATTCTACAAATGTATTACATAACTCTATCTCTATTTTGTTCATGAAATTCATGCATATCTACTTATCCATATTTTACATTTTATAAACTACAGGTTTTCAAAAAAATATTAGTTCTTTTCTTTTTCCAGTGTGGTAATCTTTGGTTCAAATCAGTAGCTTTGATATATCTAAGTAAATAAAGGAGGGCTGCAAAAATATATAAGTATAATAATTTATTTTACAGATCTATCAAATGATGAGAAATGTCAATTCCAAAACATCGCCTCAAAGATATGAGTCTACTCCAGGAACCACAAATCTTGCCCGGGTAGCAAGACTTATCCTTGGTCCATGCACAGATCTGCTGCGTGATATCCTCAAAGGGAAAACCTCACCATCAAACCTATCAAAAACTGTCAAAATTTTGATTGATGATATAAAAAAGAACAAATTAAAGAATCCCTTTAATAAACAACAAATTGCTCTCATATTTCCCCAGCCAACCAAAAATTATGGCGGGGATTATTCAGATTTTGACATTAGTTTGTTGTACATTCTTCTACGTAACGTGTGTAAAATAACTCCACACAATAAGGGATGGGGAGAAAAACCCGATCCTACGGACAATAGTGTATCTGCCAACATAGAAAGAATCAGACTGACAAGAAACAAGTACTATGGACATGCAGCAGATTTCTCTCTTTCAGATTCAGATTTTAAACAAGAATGGCAAAATATTCACGATATTACGGTTGAGTTAGAACAACACTTTGGAACTTCCACTATTTACCAAAATGCTGTGAAAGATATTAGAACATGTTCCATGGATCCAGAAATAGAGGCCAAATATATTGATAAACTTTTACTTATTGATGAATTGTGTGAAACGGTTAAAAGTCATACGGGTGAGTTTACTTTAAGGTCACCAATATCCATTTTCTTGTCTCTCCGTATTTCGATCGAAGACATTTAACTAAACTTGTATTTCTCTAGCTCATCTGATCCGAAGGCTCAAGTGAGCTTTTCTGATAAAACAGATTGTCCGTTGTCTGTCGTTGTCGTCTTCGTCATCGTCGTAGTCATTGTGGTCGTTGTAAACTTTTCACATTTTCATCTTCTTCTCAAAAACCACTGGGCTAATTTCAACCAAACTTGCTACAACGTATCCTTGTAAAAGGGGATTCAAGTTTATTCAAATGAAGGGCCACACCGTTTTCCAAGGGGAGATAATTATAAATTAGAGAAAAATTAATGCCATTTTTAAAACAAATCTTCTTCTCAAGAACCACTGGGCCAGGAAAAATGAAACTCATGTGGAATCATCCTCAGGTAATGTAGATTCAAATTTGTTTAAATCATGACCCCTGGGGGTAGGGTGGGTCCAAAATGGCCGATCAAAGTTTTGCATAGGAATAGTAAAGAAAAATCTTTAAAAATGTTCTTCTCAGGACTCACTAGGGCAGGAAAGATGAAACTCATGTGGAATCATCCCCAGGAAGTGTAGATGTAAGTTTTTGTTTTCAAATCATGACCCCCGGGGATAGGTGGGGCCAAATGGCCGATAAAAAAATTACATAGGAATATATAGGGAAAACTTTTAAAATCTTCTTTTCAAGTACTTCAAAGCCATGCTTAGTGATATTTATAGGGAATTATCCTCAGGTAGTGTAAATTCTAGTTTGTTCATATCATGACCCCTTGGGGTAAGAATTCAAGCCCCCCCCCCCCCAACTCAGTAATCTTCCACTTCTGATCTGATATGTGCTTTTTCCTAGCCAATTGCTCAGGTGAGCGATGGAGAGCGATGTGGCCCCTGCGCCTCATGTTTTATTTTCTGTGTCTGTGATGTAGGCCTGCTCATATATTCTTCAAGATCATATGCAGCATATCTAATTTATTGTTAATTTCTATTTTATAAATGATATGTACTCTGCTAGATGTAGTCAGATAAAAAACTGTATACTAGTACCTTACAAAGATATGAACAAATATCGAACAAAGTAATCCTTGTCTTTCAATGAAACATGTACAAAAAGAGACTTATAGCTGGTTTTTCCCAAAAAATTGTTTAAGAGTATAGCCATCATGAGAAGTAGATCATTCACATATTGGAACTCTCCATTCCACGAAATAGTAAGTAAAGTTCAAAACTACGTTACCCAGTTTTATAAACGAACGCAACCAATACTAAGTCTAATCTCAAGAAACACCACTCTTATATATACAAGGAGTAGTCTGAATTATAAAACCAAACCTGAAGAACAGTCTCAGCTCTGCTTTATTTAAGGGTCATTGATAAGAGAGATAACTCTTAATAACATAAATGTCTATTATTCCTTTATGGATTTACCAAGTTAAAGTATCTTTTTTGTCCAATTTTGCCCCGCAAGCTATGTTATACTTTTCGGTGTTTTACTTATAAAATAGATTTCTTTTGGAAAATCATTAAGGTTCAAGCAACATTTTGTAAGAGGTTCACAACCTATATTAAATATCAATCTGCTCTTCTCTTTACGTACATATGAATATTAAAATGCATTTCTATTGCCTTATTATTTTAATGTAAATAATTTATGCTCCTTAATTAAAAAAATTACATTTTTAATTATTTTAAATGTTTATTAATTCTATAAACTTTTAACACCATGGCAGCTGATCACACCTCTGATGCTTCGAAGATCCGTGTTTGCACATAAAACACAACACAATAAAACATATTTGTCTGATGTAGAATTGTCTGCCAGATAATTATAGCGTCATAATTAAAATGATACATTCAAAATATAAATAAATAAAAGCCCCATTATCCTACAATTTAATTTCATAATGATATTAAGATTGGGGTTTTAAAATCTTTTGAATAAAGAAGTACATAAAATGACAACTTAAAAACTAATTTTCCTGATATTTTCCAGTCGAAATTCAGAAACTCCAGGAAGATATCCTTCCAAATGTTAAGGGTACGTACAAATCTTCATAACATACATAACTAGATTTAACAAAGAAAAACGTTATAAGTTTTTGGGTTTTCTGTTGTTTCAAATGATCCGAAAATATTGACATTTAAGATTTTAGGTATAACTCTATTGACATATACAATTTTAATATTTAATATCTAAGCATTTTGTTAATGACACTTTGCATGGTCCAGTAACAAACTGTAGTTAACAAGGAAAAATTTGAAAACTAAAAAAAATATTTTTTTCAGACAAAATTAAGGAACTACAACATGTCATTCCTCCAAATATTAAGGGTATGTACAAATCTACAAAACATGTATGATTGTGAAATTTACTATGAACAAATTATTAGATTTGTCTATAGGTATTCTGTTTCAAATATTTGATAAATTGATTCATGAAAAATATTCACATAAAATGTTTTACATCTAGCACTTTGATATCTGTCAAAAGATTTTATCTCCCATTTCAACAACAGTTGGGCTCTGTTGGTCAAAACCTCAAAATATTAATCTTTTTAACATTAAAAGAATTCAGTTATATGAAAGTAAGCAAAGTGAGAGATCCGTGTCAATTACGTTTCAGACTTGAAATTCCAGCTGCATAGGGATTAGTTGGTCATATTAAGAAAAATATTCAAATTCAATCAACCTAGATGGAAGCAAGTATGGCCTTCCGTGAATATAATATTATGTCTACGGCGGACGTGACAGGTCGACAGGGGATGCTTACTCCTCTATGGCACCTGATCCCACCTCTGATGTCTCGGAGGTCTGTGTTTGCTGTACTCTTTTTTGTATTGTTTTATGGACTTTTGTTCTTGAATTCTATTCATTATCTCCACATGTTTCATTTTAATCAGCAATAGCTACTTTAATTTATATATTGACTAAATTTATCCCATTCAACTTGAAATAAAAGACACCACAAGATCTGACAAATCTTTTTCATATTAATTTGTTTAAATATTAGCTCTTTTAATAATTCGTAAACTGGATTATCTTGTACTTAATTGTTATTTATATCTGATTCATCCTTCAAATCGCAAAATCCTTAAATGGTCATAAGTACTTGTGTCGGAATGATATTGAAACAACAGAACAAAGCCTTCTTGTCAAAAATTAAATTGAGAAATGTATTACTGCAGTATCTAGATTGAACATGAATATTTTGATATGCAATCAATTTCATGAACAAGCTCAAAATTATTGTAAATTAAGCAATGGGACTCAGAAATATGCTATAACTTAGAGGTTACGAAAACAACAGTGATCAATTTCATATATGTATTACACAAAAAGAACTATGAATTTAAGATAAGAGTTTTTAAAAAGTGGTATTTAAAAATTGTATATCAAATGAATTTGAAACTAGATAAGATAAGATGATACTGTAAATCACTTTTTATTCACGAGAACTTTATTTTCGCGTAATTTCGCGAGACACTGTGCTCGCGAAAAATTATTTCTCGTGTATGATAGTAATCCTTAGGATTATATAGAGCAATTACCACAATTCGTGAAAATTTTGTCTCGCTAATAAAGAATAAAGGACTATCTCGCGAAAATAAGGTGTCGCGAAAATTTAGTGATCTACATTACATATTTAAACTCGGGTATCTCAACAAAAAACGTTAGCTCTAAAGAGCTACTTTCCAACAACATAATAATGTTACATAAAATACAACAATCATAAATAATAAACATGAAAACTTTTTTAATCACACCACTAGAATATCACTAATACAACGTTGCTTTACAATGACATAGTATTTATCACATTATATAAGACCAACAAATGAATAATATAACATGAACATTATATTGCAAATTTAGATAACAACTCCCTCTCTCTCTCTCTCTCTCTCTCTCTCTCTCTCTCTCTCAAAATATTTTTTTTTAATTTTTTTGCATGTACAAGTATTTGTATATTCCCAATAATGGGGGTATGTTCTTGTAATTTGTGTAAAAGTACAAAATTTCCAAATGACCATGAATGTACACGGACCTTTTCGTCTACACGGGGGTATCTGTTTGCGTTTTTTTTACTTGTGTCATTCAAGCTTGAAATCATATATTTTAGATCAACATGAAAGACAATTAAGACAGTGGAGAGAAGAAGATGAGGTTTACAGTGAAACTCACACTTTCAAAGAAATGCTGAACAAAGTCAAGAGACAACCTTATATGACATTTGTTGGTGTCCCAGGGTCCGGAAAATCAGCAACGATTCATCACATAGCCCTGATACTCCAGAAGGAAGGCTACGAAATTGCACCAATAATTGATATAAGGAAGATAGAAGATTATATTGACTCTCGTCATCCACAGGTGTTTGTCATTGATGATGTGGTAGGTGTGTTGGGTCTTCAAAAACAAAAATTGGAGACATTAGTTGACTATGAAAAAATTATTTCAGATCCCTCAAGACGTACAAAAGTACTAATGTCATGCAGGGAAGCAGTGTTTAATGAATGTTACAAATCATTTTTCCTGAATGAGGACAACATAGTCAAAATGTGTAGTTCAGAGAATACATTGACTGAAGATGACAAAAAAGCCATTCTTCAGAAGCACGGCTTGGATAAAGATTTATTGTCCCCTACATTACTTAGAGAAGCATCGGCAATGTTTCCTCTATTGTGTAAACTTTACTCAAAAGAGAAGAAATTTAGAAACAATGTTGAAAGGTTTTTTACCTGTCCAGCTAGATACATTTTAGAAGAATTAGATAAAATGCAAAAACAAAATAGATTACAGTATGCTACGTTGGTTTTATGCCTGTTAAATGACAATAAAATATCAAAAGAAATATTGAAAGACACAGGAAATAAAATTTTCTGTGAAATGAAATCAAAAGCATTAGAAATATGTAAATAGAGTTATACCGATGCTTTTGAATTTGTAGATGCTTTATCAGTAATGGAGGGGACATACACAAAACTCTCTGGTAATGAGTATACCTTTATTCATGACTCTATGTTTGAAATCATTGCTCATCATTTTGGTTCAAAATTCCCAGATCTCATTTTACAATTAATGAGTAGCAGTTACATTGCTAACTATGTAAAGCTTCAAATAGATGAAATGCTTCAATTAGAGATTGAACACAAGCAAACAAGTGAAAAAGTTGCAATTAATAGTGAGATTAAAAATGAAAAAAACATTGCTCATAAAAGTTCACAAAAAGGTGAGAAGGGAGCTTTAAGTGCTGAAAACGGTGATAGAATGGAGTCATTTGATCTCTGTATAAGGATAGGGGGGAATCAGTACTCTATGTTAGCAGAGCGTTTTTACAAAGACATAGAAAATATGGAGCTGTATGATGTTTTTATGAACAATATTTTAAAACATCCTCAGGTTTGTGGGGCTTTTATTGATGTGTTAAAGACTAAGTCCTACATAGAATTAAAATCTTTATTTCTGTCAGTACAGCTAGACGTGTCTAATGTAGTGAGTAAAGGAAAGCGTGTGAGGAAGGAGAGTGAGAAGAGGGATGGGAGGAGCAGGGAATGGCTTAGACAGAGTGTGTTGGTGAATGAGAAGAAGGAAAATTGTAGAGAAACAACGTACACTGTCAGGGTTATCAGTTGGGTGGTTTACTACGGACACAGTCAGATTTTGCAATATATTTTAGAGCAAACTGATTTACATAAGGAAACACAGTCTGAACTTTTTTTAAATACTTTCAAACTTGCTTTACTTATTCCAACAAAAGAGGAGGGAAATAGAACTGCAGCATATGATCCAGTCGAAAATTTAAGGTCATTTAGATACTTGGACATTGATGGATCAATAACTGAACACAAACGCTTACTTTTGCTGAGTTGTTACAATGGAGATTTAAAAACTGTGAAAACATTTATTAGATATTTCAAAAGAAATACAATTTATACGACTTTTCCAGATTTAGAGTTTAAATATGTATTGGGAGACGAAGCACTTAAAGCCGCGTGTAGGGATGGACATCTGAGTGTAGTGAAGGAGCTGGTAGAGGCAGGGGCTGATATCAATCCACAAGGTGAGATAGATACACCACTGACAGCAGCATGTTTGGGTGGACATATGAGTGTAGCGAAGGAGCTTGTAGAAGCTGGAGCTGATATCAATCCTAAAGGTGTGTTTCATACACCACTGACAGCAGCATGTGTGGGTGGACATATGAGTGTAGTGAAGGAGCTTATAGAAGCCGGAGCTGATATCAATCAACAAGATAGTTGTGATACACCACTGACAGCAGCATGTGATGTTGGACATAAGAGTATAGTGAAGGAGCTAATAGAGGCCGGGGCTGATATCAATAAAAAAGGTTATTATGGTTATACACCACTGACAGCAGCATGTAAGGGTGGATATATAAGTATAGTGAAGGAGCTGCTCGGGGCTAGAGCTGATGTCAATCTACAAGGAACGCCTGGAAGAGGTATAAATAACGAAACACCATTAACAGTCGCATGTAAGGATGGACACTTTACTATAGTGAAAGAGTTGCTAGTGGCAGGGGCTGATGTTAATCAAGAAGGAAAGAACTTCACACCACTGTCAGCTGCATGCGAGGGTGGACATATAGATTTAGTGAAGGAACTCCTAGAGGCAGGTGCTTATGTCAATGTGCACAGTAAAATAAAATCACCTTTAACAGCAGCAATTAAAGGTGGAAATATTATCATAGTTAAAGAGCTGCTTAGGGCAGGGGCCAATGTTAATCCACAAGATACGTATGATACACCACTGACAGCAGCATGTGAGAGTGGACATGTAAATGTAGTGAAGGAACTTATGGAGGCAGGTGCTTATGTAAATGTACACAGTAAAATGAATTCACCTTTAACAGCAGCAATTAAAGGTGGAAATATTATCATAGTTAAAGAGCTGTTAGGTGCAAGGGCTGATGTTAATTTACATAGTACACGTGAAACACCACTGATAGCAGCATGTTATTGTGGACAAATGAGTATTGTGATGCAGATTTTAAAAGCAGGAGCTGATGTCAATCTACAAATTGAATCTTGTACACCACTGATAGCGGCATGTTGGGGTGGACATGAAGATGTGATGGAAGAAATTGTAAAAGCAGGGGTTGATGTTAATTTACATGGTCATTATTATAAATCACTGAAAGTGGGTGGACTGGAGGAGTTCGGAGATGAAAATAAATCTTATACACCACTAACATTAGTATGTTGGGGTGGATCTATGAGTGGAGTTAAAACTCTGCTTAGGGCAGGTGCAGATGTTAATCCCCAGGATGAATATTTAACACCTCTAATAGCAGCAATTAAGGTTGGATGTATACTTATAATAAAGGAACTGCTAAGTGCAGGAGCTGACGTAAATCTTCAAGGTAAGCATAAAACACCATTGATGGCAGCTTGTGATCGTGGACGTATGAATATTGTGAAGGAGTTGTTGAACGTAGGGGCTGATGTCAATCTACATAGAAAGGATGATTATAATACACCGCTGTCACTAGCATGTCAAAACGGACATACAAGTATTGTGATAGAGCTTCTAAAGGCAGGGGCTGATGTCAATCTACAAAGAGGAGATAACACACCACTGACAGCAGCGTGTTATGGGGGACATTTAAGTATTGTTAGAGAGTTGCTAAGTGCAGGGGCTGACGTAAATCTACAAGGAAAACATAATACCCCACTGACAGCAGCATGTGATAAAGGACATACTAGTATTGCAATGGAGCTGCTGAAGGCAGGGGCTGATGTCAATCTTCATGGAGAGTATGGTACACCACTGACGACGGCATGTGAGCACGGGTATATAAATATCTCTAAAAAGCTGCTAGACGCAGGAAGTGATGTCAATATGCAGGATAAGGAAGGAAGTACCCCTCTATATGAAGCTTTGAAAATCATAAATAAAACATTCATTCCTATAATACTACGAATGTTTGATTTTTATGGTGCAGACTCAACTATCAGAAATAACAAAGGTATATCAGCATTTTATATTGCATTAATTAAAAATAAAACTGATTCTGTAAAACAATTAATAATAACAGAGAATGAAAGTCAGTTAGACAGACTGAGGTTACATTTGTTCGACTGTTTAGTGGACCTTAGACACAGTGATGTGATGACTAATTTTAAGGATGATGTGGTGATGGCACGGAGAAGAGTGTGGCGTATGGAGAACTGGGGAGATTTATATAAATCAATCATAGAAAGTGATTGTAAGGATTTAGAGCATCTGTTACGAGTGGGTATGGATGTCAATCAGTGGATACAGTTGTATAATGTTATTGATGAGAGATCCCTGCTGTATACACTGATTGATGAGAAGGATGAGACACTGATTGATGAGAAAGATGAGAGACCCCTGCTGTTTACACTGATTGATGAGAGTTATGGTAACGACGGTTTATTGGATAAGGTGCGGATCCTCCTGAAGTCGGGGGTGGATGTCAATGTCTGGGTGAGGTACAGATTGTATGAGTCTGTGTCAGACAGTGAGAGTAATTCTGATTCTGTGTCAGACAGTGAGTATGATTCTATGTTAGCTAGAGAGTATGTTTCTGTGATAGACAGAGAGGGTGTGTCTGTTCTAGAGAGGACACGACGACTGTTGTGTTGGAACTGTAAGGTTGAAGAAGACAGAGATGAAGTGCTGAAGTTCACGAGAGTGATCAAGGAGGTGAAGAAACATGTAAGACGATACTCTGTGTAGGGAAATCACAGAACTCCATATACTTCTAGTATAAAGTCTTAATTTCTATGGGTACCTTAACCCTATTGCAAAACACTGAAGGGTTTAAATGTTTTATTTTATACTATACAGTATAGTATGGAGTGAACATTACTGTGTCTTAGTGTATAAAACTGAGAATTATTTACTACGACGTAATTTGGCTAAAATATTGTCCTATGTGAACTTATGTTATTTGACAAACTGGCAAACTTCAATGCATATTTCTCATCCAAGCTATTTACACTATAAATTTGATATACATTTATTTTAGTAGTTGCGTTTTTGAATGAGACTTTTGTGTTACATGTAGCTGTTAATTGTATTTCAATGTACATATATTTACAAAACATGTTTTATGTTGTTGAGTGTACACGCATTGAAAACAATTTTGAATCAACATTGAATCATTTGTGCAATTCTACTTACCACTGGGTGATTATTTTGGTGTCAATTGTCTTTCCATTATCAATATATTCGATCGATATTTTTATAAAGGACCGGTCGGCAGGGGATGCTCACTCCTCCATGGCACCTGATCCCACCTCTGATGTTTCGGAGGTCTGTGTTTGCCCTGCTCTTATTTTGTATATTTGTTTAATGGACGTTGAGATTGAATACTGTTCGTTATTTTCATATCCTTCATTTACCAAAAATACACGATGTCTTTATATTTTTGTCACCTTTTCTTTTTTAATTAATTAACTAATCATGAATGATTTTTAATTATTCGTAATTGAAAGTTAAAATATTTTAATGTTACGCTCTATTTATTTAACCTTGTGTATTATTAAAATCCTGAATTTGTTTTATGTGTTTTAGGTTTACTTATAGTTATCTGCATTTAAACCAGGATTGTTCGAAAATTTTCAAGGACATTGTCAAACTTTCCTTGTGTTTTTAAATATCTTAAATCAAGATAATACAGGTGACTCTCGATGGCTCGAACTCCGATCTCTTGAAGTGAACCTCCAGTCTCGTTTTTTCCCTCTTAGTAACTAAGTTTAGTTACATAGAGAAAAAGGCGCACGGACTTCGAGAGATAGAAGTTCGAGAGATCAGGAGTTTTTTATATCTTCTGAAGTTTTCCATCTCTCGAACCAAAATCTGGGTCCCGTTACACTTATTTTATTGAATCTTTTGCTCTATCTCTCGAAGTTTTGATTGCGCGTGTATACACTCCAATCAAGCGTAAAATTGATGCAGCCTGGACTTACCTGGTAACAGTGAACACCTTTCCTGGCATTGAGGTGTTTATTGGGTGTTTACATACATGACACTACATCTGTGGGTCGTCCGTGTGTTGATATAATTAATTGGTTATTATTCACAGGGTAAATTATTAACAAAGTCGCAACTTATTTTGAATTGAAACCAAGACGAAATTCTTTTTTATTGATTTATGGATGTTCGTTACAGTAAGTCCCAATACACAATGAACTTTCATTATGATTATATAGTGTCTACATTATCCCAAAATGACATATATTGCAGGAAAAAAATCTTTTCTCAATGACCAAATACCGGATAAAATAACTCTGGTAAACACTGGTGAAAGACCCAATCAGCCGCGGAGATTGTTAAATCCGCCATGAACACTTTTGTTCACTTTCATCAAACCACAATGATATTTCAGAGAGATTTTTAGGATCAACCCTGGAACAAACAAATATAATTGATACAACTTTGAAAATATGCATGTACAATGTACTTTCATGTAAATGAAATTCTTTTTATTGAAATAAGTAATTGTATTTATTACATAATCGTTCTACGAATCTTAATTAATCATCATGCATGAGCAGGTTGAAATTGGTTGAGCAGTTGCAGCGAAGAACTTGAAAATATTCAGATGTAAACCCACAATGCACAACGGATGAATATACAAACTGCAGTAGCTTACACAGGTGACCTAAAAATTTAACCTTTGCCACAAGCTGCCATATGAGGGCAACAGTATTTCACAAACACATCTAGTTTAATAAGTTTACAATGAACACAAACACACACACCTAGACACACACACACACACACATATACTCAACAAAAAAAGAAACGCATATTGTTTTATTCGTCAAAGACATTTTTAAAATGCACATGAAACAACTATTTTTTTATATCATTGGATACCTGTGCCCTATTTAAAGGGCAACATGGGGTTTTAAAACCCAAGTGTCGAATTATCTCCCTTGATTAAACATGTTTATGAAAGTAGTGTTTTTCATGATTTCTTCTAAATCGGATGTCTATTTTCATTGATATTTTGGATTTAGAGAAATTTTTAACTCTTCTATTAACCCCATATTTAAGATTTTATTGCAGTGTTAATACTGCAATGCCACGCCCAAACAAATATGAATAAAACCAAGCTAACGATGATACTAAATGGATCTATGCAACAGGAAGTTGCAACTGTATTTGAAATAAATCAATTGGCTTTGCAACCTTAAAACTAACGTCTGAAGACCACTATCTGGCCATCTGCAGGTAATCACAACCAGGCAGGGCCGTCAGACACCCCCCCCCCCCTTCATCACTTAATGCGATTCAGAACTTGCTGTAAAACTGCTGCTACAATTGCTGGATGAAAAAATCAGCATAAAAATGCATAAATTGTTCGTATGAGACTGAAATCAGATGATATTTCCCCACGATATCCGTACATTGGAAACCCTCTAGCACTGAGACTTTGCACAGTACATATTGTTATGCCCCTTGAATTAGGGGGAATGAAAATGACCTCGACTTAACTTTTCAATTTGCAACATTGATTTTTATCACAACACACTCTAAAATCGCTTAAATTATATAAGGTTTAAACAGAAAACTTAGAATTTCATATTATTCTGATTATGCGTTTCTTTTTTTGTTCAGTATATATATATATTTACATTTGCAAATGTTTTTCTTTATATAACACTATTAAAAGCAATGCGTATCTATAACTCTATAAATTCCATTACGGGGTCAAGAGGTCATAGATGTGCGTATGAATATTTGTGAAAACTAGGTTATGGGACTATTTTTACTAAGGCAATACACAATGGGCTGTTGATCGATCTCATCCGTTTGTTGCAGAAGTCTAAAAATAGATTAAACAAACATCTCAAATTGTTTTTTATGATTGTATTTGTATACACAGCAATGGGCTTCAATCAATAATAAAACATTTCTACAAAACAATTTCTTACTTATGTTTTTCTAAATTCCCGTCTGCTACACTGACCCCAGGTCACTCTAGTCTCTAAAATGGCTGAATTTGGCGATTTTGGTATGGGTGATGCAGAAATATACCTTCTGCTAGATGATGACATATTTGCATCACTAGACCTTTCCTTTATGGCACCTCTGAGTGTTGAGGAAACTAAAGAAATTAAATGGAACAGAAACTGAAAGTCTCAGATATGGAGGGTCTGCCATGTCCTGGGGTGCCTGTTCCTACACCCCCACCAGCAAAGAGATTCAAATCTGTTTTGAGGATGAATTGCAGAATTTCCAGGATGCAAGGCAATCTGCATCAACAAAAAGAAACACAAAATGGGGGATCAAGTTATTTCAAGGTACATTTCACAAAGTCAAATCAAATTATTGTCATTATTTTACCCTATGACCACAAAATCATGCTTTAAAGTA
Organism: Saccostrea glomerata; assembly: GCA_003671525.1. Classification (NCBI taxonomy): domain Eukaryota; kingdom Metazoa; phylum Mollusca; class Bivalvia; order Ostreida; family Ostreidae; genus Saccostrea; species Saccostrea glomerata. The sequence continues at coordinate 2,769 of PRKT01001657.1, read as the reverse complement.
AAAACATAAAAGTAAAAACAATAATTATTTAGGAAAAGTTAAAAACTAAGTAGAATTAATCTATGATGACTAAAATATGTCCTTGTAAGAGAGACAAATGCATGTTCAGTTGTAATTACATGTAATATCTATGTGTACAACAGACCGACACATTAACCACCAACAATGACACACATGACACGCAATCTACTATAGCTAGTATAAACTAGCATGCACAACAAATGCAAAACAAATAAATCTGTATCTGAGACTCTGGGTAACAATAAACAAACTAAAAATGCATTTTTTTAAAAAGTTAAAATTATAATAAAATTAAAATAAAAAGGCATGCAAAAATTTGAGGAAAATTGTTTTAAAAAACTTAAATAAATGAACGCATATAGAAATATTTATATAATAAAAAAAAATCAAACACTGCAAGAAATATTTCCAATTAATTTTTAGATTGGCACTTGGAAGTCTTTGGCGAACATCTTGACTTCTTGACAGTCACTGCAGACTTTCTAGCAAACAGATTAAGGAAGTTTTATTGCGAGGCAAAGCCCATCCTCCCCTGTTGTTCTCCGACAATGTGTGTGGTACAACTTGTCCATTCATTTCATTTCCCGTGGCTTAGAATTCCACCATCAGATCCGCAAGGACTCGTTCAACTTCTCAAAAGATGAAAATGGCCTGGAATATGCCACCCTCAGACACGAAACACAACAAAAAAATTTCCAGGGAGGCATTGGATGTCATGAGGCTCCTTCTGACAAAAGAATGTATGAAATTCCAGAGAATGAATTATGTCCAATTAAAATGCTCCAGCTTCTGATAAGCAAAACAGATGAAAATGCTACATACCTTTTCAATACCTGCTTCAACAGGTCCAGGAAAATCACTATATTTAGCTATATAGGTAAATTTACCTATATAGCTTTATTTACCTATAAAATATAGCTATATTTAGCTATTTTGGAATAAGTTTCTGTTTTATAAAAAGCAGACAAAAAGTCGCATAATGAGGCATTAATTTTCAACTTTGAAATGGACTGAAAACAATTCACCAAAAACCCACTTACAAAAATGTTTCTCCTTTTGTGCAATTGCAATCAAAGATTTAAAAGTCTTGGGGCTATGTATAACAGTTAATCTGTGAGTAAGCAGCTACTTTAACAAAGAGAAGCAATTCGGTCGGTGTGTTCCCCGAACGTCTAAAACCTATATAAACAGTATAATTATCACACTCAATTAAGAGGCCCTCTGAGGGGCAAGGGTAGAGTTTACCTGTGTCTTAAATTGTATGAATAAAGTTAAACTACCTGCATTTTTATGACTGTTTGATAAGTTATATAGGAAAAATCACGTTTACGTGAATTTTCACTAAAATTAGACATAATAAGCTGATTCAAGGGAAAAATGTCTAATAATTATTTTATTGAATTATTAATATGATACTGGTCATTTGAAAGCAGATATACATGAATTTCCTTTTTCTTAAAATCTGTATAATTTTTTTTTTGTGCTCTGTATACCGGGTCGATATTCACGACGTCAAGCGTGACGTCGCGATATTTTATGACGTTGTTCTTAAAAATGCTACATTTGTCAATATGAAAGCAATTATCTACAATTTAATTACGAAAAAATGAACTCGAAGAGATATTAATTTTTTTACATAGATTAATATCAAATCAATTCTACTTTTAAATACCAAAGGATAAACAAATTCGTCTGCACGATTTAAAAGTTATTGATATTTTTTAAATCAAAACCTTGCCTGAAAACAAGCCAAAAATGACGTTTTCCCTATACAATTCAATAGGATACCCTTGAAAATGTAACTAAAACAATGGTGTGTTCCCCGAACGTCTTAAACCTATATAAACAGTATAATTATCACACTCAATTAAGAGGCCCTCTGAGGGGCAAGGGTAGAGTTTACCTGTGTCTTAAATTGTATGAATAAAGTTAAACTACCTGCATTTTTATGACTGTTTGATAAGTTATATAGGAAAAATCTTAGCGATAAGTCCTATAAAATGAATTAAATGTTGTTCAAATTTTCTAATATTTTTTACTCAAATCTTCAAAGTATTTACTAAGTTTTTTAGTCAATCTATATTTATCAACAATTCAAAAATCTTACCAATAATTCCTATAAATTGAATTAAATGTTTTTTTCAAATGTTTAAAATATCTTTCTAGTTAAACTTTTAAAGTATTTATTTTAATTCTGTAGTATTAAACTACCTTCATTTAAATTCGTTAAAAGTTTATTTTATTGTGCTAATTGATCTTGACATTGCAGATATATTCTATTTAATTTTTTTCAATACATACGTTGAATTCTTTTATTTTTTATGGTACTTAATAATTTTTAATGTCCGTTTTAAGCTAAAGTTTTAAGCATTTACTCTGAATACATTTATTGTAATAACACTTTATCATTTTCAAAATCGTTTTAACGACGTTCCATCCTGATGTTTAAAGTCTTAAACTTTTTTTGACAAGTATATTTATACCCGCACTTTCGAAAGAAAGTTCGGGTATATTGTTGTTACTCATGTCCGTCCGTCCGTCTGTCACACTTTTCTTCCCTGAACTCCTCCTATATTTTTCACAGTAGCTTAATCATCCTTTGAGAGTCAATACACCAGTATAGCTAATTATATATGCACAAACTACATTAGATAAGTTCTAATATAATTCCTGCATTAATAATTAGAACAATTCGGTATTACTACTTCTCTTATTTAAAAAATAAAAGGGAGGGGAAATGGTGTAGAA
>PRKT01001656.1:43580-60814 GCA_003671525.1 Saccostrea glomerata | reverse complement strand
CGCTTAAAAATACAATTGCCTAAATGTCAATCTAAACAGGGGATGGTCTTTCTCCGCCTGTGTGTTAAAGAAACATAAAAAATTGTATATATTCGGGTTAAATGCTTTTAATTCTTGACCTAAAAAATTACTGTATATCAAATTACTTGGTTTAAATTTGAGATTAGTACTAAAATAATCAGTTATAATTGACAAATGAGTTTTGCGATGCAAAACAACCGCAGACTATAAACAGAATTTTTATTAGAACTAGATAGACAATTTTCAGTTTTAAATGTCAATCTAAACAGGGGATGGTCTTTCTCCGCCTGTGTGTTAAAGAAACATAAAAAATTGTATATATTCGGGTTAAATGCTTTTAATTCTTGACCTAAAAAATTACTGTATATCAAATTACTTGGTTTAAATTTGAGATTAGTACTAAAATAATCAGTTATAATTGACAAATGAATTTTGCAAAACAACCGCAGACTATAAACAGAATTTTTATTAGAACTAGATAGACAATTTTCAGTTATACCTTATGAACAGCAGTTATAATACTTTAGTTACACCCCCCCCCCTTTCAGCCGATATTTCCCCTGACCAGAGTCTGATCAGCACGGACGAAGTGTATCGACATGCTAGACTGTATGGAGTAGTGACAGTGTGTTTACTATTGAGTTTTTATGGAGTTTATTTCTTTTTTGTGATGCATATTTCATTAAATGGAATTCAGGGTGTATATTACTTGACTTGTGCACATCTCCGAACCGATGCAGTGATCTTATTACCAGGTATGGGTGCGTTTGACGCGTTTTCTCGACATGCATCAACTGCATAAGACGTACTGTAAATCAAAAGACGCTGGTTGTTTTGTTCCATACAGATGATAATAATTTCAAAATGTGTTTACGGGTTTTACTGCTTTTTATTTCAAGTTTATTCTGCATAAATTGGCGCAAGGTAAAAATGCGTACTCGTGCAACAATTTTTTTTTCCAAACTTGCATTTTCTTTCTTTTTCTTTATTACATATGATTCAAATCATTATAATTATTCAAAAATATGATTATTCTGTTGTTTGTTGTTGTTTTGAAATGTCTTTATCAACTCATGTGTTCTCAAATGCTTTACCATCGGAAATGTGCACAAGTCGATAGCCAAGCCAAAAAATCATTCAAGTGTAACGACCGCATTTGGGTATATATCGTTACAGTAAAACAGGTTATCTGAGAGAAATATGGCGGAATAGGGCTATAGTTGGTATGAAACAAGTCGTACATAGATGAAAATGTTGGGTTTTTAAGAATTCATGTCAGCTTTAATAATAATAATAATAATACTTTATTTAAAGAAGGTAGCCCGATTAGTGCACGCACTATTCTTCCCCGGGGCCTTCTGTAGACAAAAATCAATATACATACATATACAAATATACACAATCAAATAAATAATCATAAGTTATTTCGACATTGTTTTACAAATATTTTGACTTGATGTTTGAAAGCATTCAGTGTTTGAGACATTTTTATATGTACAGGTAAATTATTCCATAAGATAGCACCAAAGTATTGAAAGGAGTTCTCAAAAAGTTTACAGTTACATGTACGAGCTAGTATACACAAGTCTAAATTAGATTCTGATCGAAGATTGTATTGATTATTACACTGGAAGTTAAAGATACTATTTAAATAAGTAGGGTGAGAGTTAAACAATGATTTATATAACAAAACATAATTATTTATTTACAATAAGTTGCTAATACACTGTGAGCCAATCTAGTTTCTCAAAGAGAGGTTGTGAGGGCGCATCAGGAGGTGCATCTAAAATACATCTTGCAGCGCGTTTTTGAAGCTTATATACTCTGTCAAGATTTGAGTGAGATGTATTACCCCAAATCGTTAGACAAGAATCAATTGAAGGCATAATATATGCATTGTAAAACAGCTTTCGTGTTTGAATAGGAAGAAACTTTTTAATTCTACGGAGGGCAGAAATTTTACGTGACAGTGTTTTACAAACATGGTCAATATGTACATTGTATTGTAAAGTATTATCTAAATAAACTCCAAGAATTTTTTCATTTGATACAATATCAAGTTTTTTGTTTGATACAAATTGATTAATTTCATGCTCAGAAAAAATTGATCTCTTTTGATGCGCACCAACTAACATGCATTTGGTTTTTGTAGCATTTAGAACCATTTGATTTTGAGAACACCATTTTTCTATAAAGCTATATCCGTTGATAATGTATCTACAATAGTTTGAAAATCCTTACTTGATGCATGTAAAATGGCATCATCTGCAAATAATTCTAATCTGGATTTTGTAATACATAAAGGAAGATCATTAATGTAAAATAAAAACAGAAGAGGACCTAGTATAGATTAAGAATTATAAGAATTTTAAGAATTATAATCCCTGTATTCAGGTGAAGGTATATTGCTTTATAAGTAAGGGAAGTGGGTACATCCCACTAATTATATTTAGAATCGGTAGGAGAAGAAAGTAGTGCAGAAAAAATTACAAGTTCCTTAACTTGCAGACTTGCATAAAAAAATTTTTGCAGATGTACTAAACTGAGCCTCACACTTGTTGATAAGGAGTATCCTTCCTACCAAAAAAGTTTGGCAAATGTAATTTATCAAAAAGATCACTCGAATTATTTTGTGTATTATAACGCCAGTGAGAACTCTGAATTTCCCCTACTTTCACTTTCATTTTTAGAGGTTACCGCAGACCGACGCATTTTGCCGGAAAACGAATCTGACATGCCACCTCGAGATTTTAAACAAGAAAAGACAACTTGATGTGCTTTGATTTGAGGGGTCACTCACTGCTGAAAGAAAATTAGGGACATCGCTATGAAAAGAAACGTTAACATTGTCTCCTATGGGAAAACAATTAGTGGACTGTACCCAAGTGGACGATTGGTCAGATGCTGCAATTTTGGGGGTTATGTTTTCATTACATAAGGTAAAGCAATTTCAAAATAGTCATTAAGAGAAAAGGTAAAGGTACTGTAAATCACTTTTTATTCTCGAGAACTTTATTTTCGCGTAATTACGCAAGTCTGTCTGCTCGCGAAAATTTTACTCTTGCGTATATTTGTATTATTAATGTTTATATACAAGAGAAACCACAGCTCGCGAAAATTTTGTCTCACTCAAATAGCGAAGTCCCGAAAATAAGGTGTCGCGAAAATATAGTGATTTTTGGGCAAATTATTTGGTATGTTTTGATTTGTAATCATAAGGTTAAACTCTAGAAGTATATATTACTTAAAACGATATGTTTTTTTTTAAAAGAATACAACCATTAAATCAAAAAGGAGTTATCTAGACTAAGTACACATTCTTTCTATGTGTTTTTTTAATATTTTTTTTACCAATTGTAGAAAATTGCATGATAAGCATATTTGAATGTTTTTATTAGGGATGTACAAATGTCAAACCGAGACCAACCCCCTAAGCCGCTTTAAATAAATGAAATGTTGGTCTTATCAGTTATTTTACCTTGAATGGTTTGCAACTATGACAACACATTGTAACACTCGCTGTTTGATTTGTTTTTGGTGAAAAAAATATATTGATTGGGACAATTTGAAAAAATGGGTTGGGAAATCCTGAATCCCCGATTTTATGAAAATGGGGGTTAAAATATTGATTCCACTTTTCGAAGAAAATAATATTCTCTTTACTTTTGGTTTAAATCGAAACCAATCTCATTTTACACACTGTTGTATTGCATCAAACTTTATATAATGATTTGGGTGAATTAAATGATATAATGACATTAACATATAAATCAGTGGTAGAGCTCTAGATTCAAGTCAGTAAAACCCTATGTAGAGTTTTTTTGTGTATTAAGCCAGAGGTTCATGAAAACCCTATGTTTATTTCTTTGATACAGTACCTACATGATTGTTTTTGTATGAATTCTTTGAAAGAAAACAAAATTTGACTGTGTGGGAATTTGTGGGTGCTGTGCACGGATGCAATATCCTCCTATACCACTGAATAAAATTTAATGACAGTTTCACAGATTCTGTATGACATTACACCATTGTGCATCTCCTATTTTACTTTTTGATCTGCACTCATTTCGGGTCTCCCAGGGCAAAACTGGACTTTGCCCTTATAATCATATGGGAAGCGGGATGTGATTTAGTGAGGTATGTGTCCACAGTACCTCTAGTTTGAATAGACTTTAAGCTTGAATATTATGATGCAATATTTCCATAATTCATAGTACATGTATACACTTGTATTCCGCAAAAAATACACATTATACGGTATGTATAGGGTGTTTAAAAAGTACACTCTACATTTTTCTTTCAGTATCGAGGACGATTAAAATTAGAAAATAGTAAAAATTTGTGTTAAAACACAGAGAAAATTTGTTAAAACTCCATGTTCACGGAGTCCATTCTTGCTACTAATGAGATTTTTGCAGTGTTTTGTTAAAAAGAAAAGGAGAGGACCGGTAGCGAATCAAATGATATCTTGTGCAGTAAAAAATCAAGGATCCAACAGAATGGATGAATATCTTAAACCTTAAGGCCAATATCTTCTCTAATATCTATGCAAAATTAAACAAGAACTTATGTAATCGACGTCTCTTGGCTGGACTATCTCTGAAACCATATAGAAACAAAGGCTGATAATGGAATTCCTTTCATAATAAAAAAATCAACTCCATTTGTTTTATTCAATGCCATTTTTAAAATATTTTTTCTATATTTTTCCTTAATCTTTCGTTACAATAAACGTTCTTTAAATATGAGGACAAAGGTTCCAGTGTATATCCGATTCACAGATAGCTTTTTCTCAAACTATTTAAATATAAATTTATGACGCTGTTCAATTTTTACAAATTTAAAAGCATTATAATAGAAAAGCTGCAAGTAACTGCATTTTGAAAGTGCAAGAAAGATTTTTGAAAAATAATGACAAAATTGATATTTCAATTCAAATAAATTCATCTTTGATACCACGATCTTTGTTAAACAAATACATGTATAAACAAATCATTTTTGAGCAGTGATTAAAAGAGTAAAAGAAAGGCAGTGTTAATTACCTGATCCGATGTGCTCTTTCAAATTATAAATCTGTTTTACACCTTGAGTCCAAAGAACGGTTTAAAGGTGTGACGTAATGGAAGTTTGCAAAGATATTTGTTCTTCTCTAGACATGCGCATTAGTGTTTAAAAATATAATAAAGAGATAGTGTTCTATAAGGGAGTTGTCACGACCTAAATATTTTTTAGAAGTTCATAAAAATGTCAGTATGCAAAAAAATATTGCAATCGATTTTCAATTCCTTGTGCCATTTGTTTTCTGAAGTAATAACCGGTGCGAAAGGATGGACCATCAAAATAATTCTGCATGTAAGCCTGTTAAGTCATGTATTTCACGTAACCTTTATCCTTTTCTCATACATATTAAAAACAAAACTGGAGATGTACAGGTCATTGAATTAAATAAATGGCTGGAGAAATCTTTTTAAATCTTGAAAAAATATCTAAAAAGAATCTAATAAATATTAAGGTGGAATGCCACACCAATTTTTTATTTTATAGACCTTTGAGTCATGATCCTTTTTAAACAATGGTTTCAGCACTGTAATTTTTCACAGCACTACACAGGCTACGGAAAATGGCGCAATGAAAACACTGGTTTTGATTGGCTAAAAAAATCCGTAAATATCCGACGGTGTAAAATTTACCAAATTTCTCAAAGCTGCATAAATTGAATTATCTATGATAATATTGTTTTTTGTCCTTTTTTATAGGTCGATTTCATTTTCCTTTCTTATGAAAAAGAATTACTAGTACATGTATTTAAAAATTACTTCCTAATAAGAAATAAACACTTTTAGGTTTTCAACATTAAGATATATCAATGACGTTGAATTAAGTATTAAAAGTTATTTTTATTCATATCCCAGCGACCTGAAATTCATTATCATCTATAATAATTTCATATTTGAATGTATTACTGTCTAACGACGATTAGGACCAACAAAATTATCCGATAAAAGAAATGACTTTAGCTATTCTTTGTGAACGGTATGTTGTTTAAATCGAGAGAAACTACTGACCAATAAGTTGATGTTGCACGGATTTCTATTAAAGTCAACATATTCTTAATTGCATGACCGCTATAATGACCTTCCTGGCAAAAAAACCTATCGTATTGTGACTGTATATTTCATACTGTGTACTTCTTAGACTTTTATTTTTAGACTAGTAAGGAACATTTCATCTAAGTGCCCAAAACTTTGGACCTACGGCTGGAGTTCTTCTCGTTGGCTATACTGATTCAATTTTCAGTTGCCCGTGTTAACGCTTTAGATTGTTCCAAATAAGAGATATTTTAACAATTCCGACCATTATCTTCAATAATATGTTCATCTTAAATCTGTAATTCTTGTGAAAATTTAATAAAATGAAGAACAGTATTCAAGCTCAAAAGCCCATTCAATAAATAGAAATCAGGATCAGAGCAAACACGGATCACTAAAACGTCAGAATTTGGATCAGGTGCCATGTAGGAATAAGTATCCCTTGCTGACCGGTCACACCCGCTGTGTGCTACTTGTCATGATCGGGAAATAATGGAAAAATCCGTCGATAAATATTGATTTCTTTATTTAAAAGCAATCACGATTAACAGTTTTATACTTATTTTTACTTGAAAACAATGGGTTCATCGGACGAGAGAATGTCAGAGCATATATACTAGCGGAAAAAAAGGAAGTGTACAAAATAAAGAAAATGTAATATATGGCAGTATATTTCATTCAGTAGCATGATTCACATATGTATTATTAACAAATATGCGGATTTAATTTGAGTCTTTTGTAGGATGTTAGAAAGACACAGATATTTGAAAAGCAATTCACAAACTCAACACCGTTTGTCTTCACAAAACTTTGACATCGGGGTCTCATAGATGGCATTAAATTGCTCAAAAATGCTGCAAATTTTTTTTACAAGAAAGCATATTATTTTGATGTAAATAATTTTTTTTTTCATTTTCTTTGAAAAAATACAAAAAAATTCATATAAAATAATTAGAGATAATGTCGGCTTTTCAATGCTAAAACCATTGTTTGAAAAAGGTTGACTCAGAGATCCATAAAATAAAAAATTGGTGTGGCATTCCTCTTTAAATGCAATTTTTACATGTAAATAAAACAAAATATACAAAAAACAAAACATTTCAACAGCACCAGTTTTGAATGATATAAAAACCTTATGACAACAATTGTACATCTGTAAGTGAAATAAGATGAATACCTAAAGAAGAAATTAAAAAAAAACCCATTGTGTTTTAGTATAATTTACAAGGAAGTGTCACAAAAAAGCAGGGGCGCCGCAAGAGTATCTCTTCGTAAAGAGCAAAAAATGTAGATAAGATTTCAAGATATCAAAATTTGATTCAAGCTAAATTCTGCAAATAAGGTAAAAGAAAAGTGATAAAGATATAAACAATTAATATAAAACTTTTTAATCTACAACTTTGTCAGTAAATTCAATCCTTCAATAAGTCAAATGCTTACTGATGTTTTTCATGCTACGTAATTGTTAAAGCATCATTTACACAATCATACGATCGACAGGGGATTTTAACTCCGCCATGACAGATCCCATCTCTGATGATTTAAAGGATCGTGTCTGCTCTGCCCTTGATTTGTATTGTTTGAATTTTTGAGTTTGAATACTGTTAGTTGTCTCCATGTATTTCATATCAATTTTCTAAACTCTTTCAACAAGAAAATACTTTCCCGCAATTTCTGATTCCTAAAAAGTTCCATGTGGCCTTGTACTAGACGATCTGATAAAATTTTTATTTTCAATGCAAAATTAGGTTATAATTAAAATAATTTAAATTATGGCAAAATATTAAAATCAGTTTGAAGATTTAATTTCTATAAAATAATTCATTAAACGTAATCACTGCCTAAAATTCCTATATACAACATCTTGGAATTCTTTTGAATAGAGATAACTAATACACCGAAGAGTTTATGAGTTGTTAAAAATTCTTTTTCTAGTTTCCCTTGAACCAATGTTGAATATTTTCTTTACTTTTGTCGTGTTCATGAAAAATTGACATCCTTTCTTCTTCATTTTTTTTCACTGGTAATCGCGTTTTATCCGATTTCATAATAAAACACAAGCTGGGACACCCTAACCGAGTCGATACCGGTAACAAGGGAGCATAAATTAGTTCTTTATAAATTTCTCTTTTTTATCTTTTGTGTGGTTGTATGACCATTATATTTTTTTTTTAATTTTGAAATGTACTATGGTTTCATATGGTAATATCATTAATACATGTACGACATGTTTGTGTTATTCGTATTCGTGCGATATTTTTGGGGTATAATTATATACTAAACAAAAAAGAAAAGCATATTGTTTTACTCATCAAAGAAATTTTGAAAAAGTATATGGAACAACTACCTTTTTTATCATTGGATACATGTGATCTATTTAAAGGACTAAATTGGGTTTTTAAACCCAAGTGTTGAATTATTTCCCTAGAATAATCATGTTTACGAAAATAGTGTTTTTCATGATATTTGGAAATCGGGGGTCTATTTTCATTGATTTTTGGATTTAGAGAAACAATAAACACTCATATTAAACCCATATTTAAGATTTGATAACAATGTTGGTGCTGCAATTTCACGCCCTAACAAAGATGAACGCAACACGGACTAACTATGATGATAACCGAAGCTACGCAGGAGGTTGCAACTGCATTTAGTGTACATCAATCGGCTTTACAGCGGTTTAACGTACGTCTCCACAAGCTAAGAACACGGATAACGGACCAAAAACTGGCCTTCAACGGGTTGCCACACCCAGAAAGGACCGTCAGACCCCTCTTCAGCAATCGATTCAGAACTGCTGCATAAACTGCTGCTTCAATTGCTGGTTGCAGAAATCAGCATAAAATTGCACAAATTGTTCGCAAAAGACTGGGAGGAGACGGTATTCATTCACGACATCCGTACATCGGAAACCCACTAGCGTTGAGACGTCGCACAGTACATACTGTTATGCCCCTTCAATTTGGGGGCGATGAAAATCACATCTGTCCCATTCGACGATTTTTCACTCGGCTTCGGATTTCGACCTTTACTCGGCACTAAGGGCCATTGAGCAGTGAGGGATCTTTATCGTTCCAACACCTGCAGTGACACAGGACCTCGGCTTTTAAGGCCTTATACGAAGGACCTGCAACTTACCCTTTAAGTGCCGAGCGCATGGCGAAGGAAAAGTTCCTTCTAATTTTTTATCGACTTTGGTCAGTCGCGGCCGAGATTCGAACCTAGAACGGCAAAAACATTAAAATATTGACAACATGGCACAGTTAACTGTGTCCTGACTTTTTATATTTAAATTTAATTTACACTTTAAATGAATTCCTGTAAGTAAACCCCTTGCTTTAGGAGCAAATGGGAATGACACTAGGTTTTGGACCACCTGCGGACTCCTTAGACCGCAATATACCGGTACATTGGAACAACGCCCCCCTCCCCAAAACCTATAACCCAAGAACTAATTTCACTTGTCACAGAAGCAGCAATATAATCCCTAAATACAAAATAAGAGGCCCATTGGCCTTATAGGTCACCTGAGTATCATGCAACAACTTCCCAACAAATGAATTTAGTTCATGTTTTAAACCAAAGGCGATGCCATTCACAATTTTGAAAGAAGCACCATTACTCATCATAACTCTACAATTAGCATGTTTAGTTTGGTTACTTAATACCCGTAGGCAGAATAGGGGAACGAAAAAAATGCATTTCAACTAGTAATATTGACTAATAATCAGTAGTGCCCCCACCCCACAGGAACCCTTGACCCTAGATCCACACATTTCACAATTTAGGAAAAGGCATCCGTATCCATCATAAATATTTGATTAATATCAAGGAGCAGATTTCGAAGCATTAATTTATTTTCAGTATATAATTATATCCCCCGCCCTCTATGATATCCCTGATCCAAAGGCCTTGAAATTCACAATTCTGGAAGAATGGCCTGTGTTCATCACCCTAACACCAGATCCCTGGCCCTGGGGCCATCAAATTCACAATTTGAGAAGACGCACCCTTTCTCATCATAACTACGTATGTAGTTATTTTGTTTGATACCCAGGAGCAGAGAAGATTTTCAAAGAATTAATGCATATTCACTACATAATTAATAGAACCCACCTTACCACCAGAAACTACTAATCCTGAGGCCATGAAATTCCCAATTTTTGAAGAGGCACCCTTCCTCGTCATAACTATACATTAAGTTTGTTTGTTTCAAACCCAGAAGCAGAGAAGAAGATTTGCAAAGAAATAATGAATTTTCACTATACAATCTCTTTAGCCCCGCCATAGCACTAGAACCCCTCACCCTAGGGCCATTTTATTTTTGTAGAGGACTCGATGCTTATTATATTCATGCCAGCAATTTCACTGCTTGATGTCCAGGAGTAAAGAAGATTTTTAAAGATTGCCTTCATTTTTTGTGGCACCCACCTCTCAGACCCCAGGGAGACGGGGACCATGAAATTCAGAAATTTTGTTCCTCTTCCCCAATACATGCTCTATGTCAAAATTGGTTGTAATTGGTTGAGTGGTTGCAGAGAAGCTGGAAATTTTCAAATGTTACAGCACACGACGGACGAAAACGGACAGCAATAGGTCACCTAACTAATAAAATTTGTGGAGACCTGTCCTTCTAATGAGACCGTATAAACCGAGGTCCTGTGTCGTGGTATAATTAGCGCACAGGTCGCCAGCGTGGCGCAGTGATAGAGCATCTAATCTAGAGTAGCGGAGTAAGGAGTAGTTGATCCTTCATCGCGATTCAAATCCCAAACGTGAAGACCAGTCCTTCGGATGAGACGTACATGTATAAATTGAGGTCATGTATGGCTGGCACAAAAAAGATCCCTCATTACTAAATGGCCCTTGTTATCTCATATCAATTCGTATAAATATTACTGACAATGGCTCTGTTTTTGAAGAAGGGTTTTAAGGATTTTTTCCTATATACTCTTATTTTGATCCTTGGTCTAAAATTGTGGCCCCTCCCTACCAAAGGGGTCAAAATTTGAACAAACGTGAGTCTTCATGCACTACCTTTCTAATGAATTTGACAATCTATGACTAGCTGCTCTTGGCAAGATTTGGATGACTTCTCCTAAATATTCCTCTCTAATACTTTGTTCTGCTAATGTTGCCCCACCCTATTCTCAGAGATATGATTTGAATAAATAGGAATCTACACTGTCGGAGGATGCTTCCGTAAAAATGTGCTCATTTTTGCTCTGCAGTTCTTGAGGAGGATTTTTAATGATTTTACTGAATATAGTTCTATTTAAACTTTGATTTCCATTGTGACCCCACCCTATCCCCAAGGGTCACGATTTGAACAAATCTGAATAAAAACTATGCCAGGAAGTTTTCACTTAAGTTTCTTCATCTCTTTTGACACAATTGATCTTAAGAAAATGCTTTTAAATGACCCCACTGTATTTGACCTTTTCTTGATAATCGCCTAATACATGTCGAAGGGGGCACTGTCCTTCATTTGAAAAAAATCTAAATTCCCTTTAGCTAAGGATATCTTTAGGAATTTTGATTGAAACTGGTGCATTGATTTGTTAATAGAAATTAAAATTGTTAAAAGTTCACTCATGGCCATGGTACACACGTTCTTCATAAAAAAGTATTTCTGCTGCTTCCTTCAATGCAATTTGACCGTTCACGGTAGCTCCGTCGGTAGAGCACTCGCTCCATGATCGGGAGGTCGTGAGATCGAATCTCGGCCGCAACTACGTCGATATAAAATAGGTAGCAACTGTTCCTTCGCCATGCGCTCGGCACCTGAAGTGAAAGTTGCGGGTCCTTTGGATGAGTCCTTTTAAAAAAACTCAAGGCCCCATGTCACGGCAAGCGTTGGCACGATAAAGAACCCTCACTGCTCAATGGTTCGGAGCGCATGCCAAGCACAGGTCAAAATTTGAAGCCCTTCACCCTTACATGGCGACATCTCTACATGAATGAAAAATTCTCAATAGGGACGTAAAAGAACATACAATCAATCAATAAATAATGAATGTTTTTTGCGAGTTTTTGGTGTTTGAATCAAACAGACTTGCCATGTAGGCATATATATTTCTACAGTGCTTTATAAAAAATAGCCTACGTGCAAGTCTGTGTAATTCACAAACCAATAATTCACACTAAACTTAAAAACACACCAATAATTCATACTAAACTTAAAAAGCATCGAACAGTTCAAAAATCCGTGTTCCTTATTTCAGTTTTTCTTCAAGATTGACCTACAAGTCAAAATTTATCGCATTCGTTTCACCATTGACTTCTCCATGAGTCTTTTGTAGGATGTTAGAAAGACACAGATATTTGAAAAGCAATTCACAAACTCAACACCGTTTGTCTTCACAAAACTTTGACATCGGGGTCTCATAGATGGCATTAAATTGCTCAAAAATGCCATGGAAATGTTTTTTTTTTCCAGATTTCGGTCAATTCCTGACCTAAACCCTCCAACGTCACTGGCTGATTTGGTAAACGACGCTATCATCTTTCCCATTTTGTATTCAATATCTGAGCACACGTCAGGTGTGACCCGTCGACAGAAAAAACTTATTATAACTCTTCAATTCGCACCTGATTCCATCTCTGATGTATCAGAGGTCCATGTTTGCTCTGTACCCTTGTACGACATGTATTTTTGTAAGCTAAAATACTATTAGTTATATTTGTCTGTTGTTAAACATCATAAAACATTCTCCACAACAAATTAAAATCTTCCTCCTCAATAAACACGAAACCTGCAGCTAATTTTCATATCTTGTGTCTGATTATCAACAAAATTACTTTATTAAACTTTATTACAAAAAATTCTGATTGTTCATACAGTGCAGGTACTCCGAAATTGATTTTGACAAGGAGTTGAAGTTCATTAATGTCAATACCTGTCTTGTCCTAAATTTTAATATCAAATCTTCCAACAGGCTGTTGGAATTCTCGTGTCCCTTTATTAGCCGACTTGTTTTTTTCTATTTTATAATTTCATATGTTCTTCTTTATGACTATAGATGATCATGGCGGATTAAACGGTTTGACAAATGGGATATCCCCTTTTCTATCGTCAGCTACCCCTATTTTTGTAGCAATATTCAACATTTTTATGAGTTTTTTTTTTAATTGAAATGGCTTCTGAATCCCCGCGCCACATACTAGCTTATTATGAAAAGAAAAAATGGAATTTAAATATCCTCATTATAAATTATCAAATCATAGCAACAGTTTATTAAAACGAAATCTACTTACCTTCGTTTTTTGTAATTTTTAGATATGGAATCGTTTATACATAAACACGCCAGACGGGTGATGAGTCATCTTTTTCGGTAATATAACACACACAAACCAAGGCTACAGTACATTTTTTCCCCCAATTTTTTTAAATGTAAATTGGTTTCTTCCCTCAATGATCCTTCATAATTGGAATTTAATAGAAAGGGTTTTTTTTTATTTAAACCTTTGTGTTAACACGTAAAAATAAATTTGTATGTGTAAAAAGAAAAAAAATACTACAAATTTTACATCCATTTGTTAAACGAAAGAGTGCAGTCAGGGGCAGAATATTCAGGCCGGGGGAAGTGAATGATATTCCTGTAGTCTAATTTTATCTCAACCATTTTTATTTTGGCTTTTTAACTTTTAATTTTTAAGTTTAATTTGATATAATTTAATTTTAGTTGTAACACGTCATTTGATTGGTTAAACGGTTTTATTCATTATGTATAACATAACTGGCCTACGTCATAATGAGTTAGGTCAAAAACGTGTTACTCCGCTTGACGTTAACTTTAAAAATATGCGATATTTGAAGCCTTTTTTCCGAAGGAAAAATGGAAAAATTGTCTCATTGTCTACATTGAAATTAAACAATAAGGAATGAAGCTTATTTCAACTTATGTTATACGATAGAACATAACATTGGGCAGTTTACGCTTTTTTATAAACCGCTTCGCGAAAACTTCCCCAAGATATGTTATATCGTATAACAAAAGTTGAAATAAGCTTCCTTCCTTAAATAACAAATTATAATTTTTTGAAAGCTAATAATCCATTTGTTATATATAACAAATAACTGATTTGTTATATACGAATAAGTTAATTGTTATAACAAGTAAGAAATATCTTTAAACAAATTAGCAAATTGTTAAAAAAGATTAATAATTTAGTATAACGAGTGACTAATTTGATATAATAATAATATGTCGCATTTATGTTCACATTAAATACTGGAAGGAAAGTTGGGATATTAATAAATTTATATTTTTCAGCCCAAAGCTCTAGCAAACTTGGCTGTATTACATGTACTTGTATTTTACAAATTAGAGTTATCCTTCTTGATCCATAATTCAAATTAGGAAGCAATTAGCGCACAGGTCGCCAGCGTGGCGCAGTGATAGAGCATCTAATCTAGAGTAGCGGAGTAAGGAGTAGTTGATCCTTCATCGCGATTCAAATCCCAAACGTGAATGCGTCTTCATATGAGTGAAAAATTCTCTAGAGGGGCGTTAAACAATAAAAAATCAATAAATTAAAATAAAATTTAAATTATAAAAATATTTTATGTACTTATGCAATCTTGATAATTATGACCATTTGAATGAACAAGACACTTGTAACAGAGCTTATAATGATATTATACCTAAGGTATACTATTGATTGCTTGTATGTTGTCTAACGTTCCTCTAGAGAATTTTGAAATCATCTTAGTTGGTACCTGTTCAAATATTAATCTACAAAGAAGCTCTTCGGGCTTCACAAGATTTAATCACGTGACCAAGTTCATCCTAGAATGAGTTAATGGTACATGAAGTAATGCAATGACATATTAATCAAAATATCAAGCAATCTTCAAAAGCTCTAATATGACATGTTAATTACAGGTCGGGTTGTGAGTATTGACTGCCCTCAATAAAATATACTAAGGCAGCTTACACATTATTTAAGTATGTTGTCGCCTTTGAACGACAAGCGTTCTGAAGCCTGAATGTTGTGATCATGACCAATGCACAAACCCTGAACTTGGCCTGTCATGAAATTTATCATACATTGCGTTATTTGTTGTTAATTTTATTCCCTATTCCTGCATTTATTTGAATGCGTTACATTGTCGGGATCAGCAAATCGCGATCTTTTCCGACCGAAATTTTAACCTTCTATACAGTAATCGTCATTCACAGGAAATCGTAAGCAGGGCCAGGACAAATCTAAGTCAAATTTAAAAACGGCTATTAGTATTCGGCGCGTCGACGCGCCAGCGCGTCCATCTCATCCCAATATCACACAAGTATTTTCTCCCTGCATTAAAACACTCAAATGACAGCGATTTTATTTAAAATTTAAGCATTATCGGCTATATTCAAGTCGACACCCCGAGCCCGATTGTATTTTTTTGGTTAGGTGGATCCAGAAAATTTTCTTTAGGAGGTGGTGGCTCAAGTCGGAAGGGAAAAAGGATTTAAGACATAGCTTTTAGTGTAGTAATTTTACTATGTCAATTTAAAAAATAGAATTTTCCAGGGATCCGGACCCCCTTTGATCCATGCATGTCTAACCACGATTTGTGCAAGTGTAATCCGAAATTTACTGCATTTTTTTAGTTGACGTATTCTCTCTTTTCTCTCTCTCTCTCTACATACATATTATATATTAATAGTTATAATCTCCACAAATCAACTTTATGCTTATAAAGATGGACATCATATAGGTATTCAACATTGGGGCGTAGGTTCATTTAGTCCCCCCCCCCTCCTTCCAACTCTCATCAGGCAAGGCAGTGTAGTCCTAGAAAAAGGGTAAGTGGTAGTGTAAGTGGTAATGTTTGAAAGAAAAAAAAATTGGTACTGAAAGAAGTTCGCCCCCCCCCTCTCACGAAATAGGATTTTCTTGTTTGGACAATAGACACATTTTACGGGTTTTTTTTGTTTTTGTTTTTTGTTTTGGGGGGGGGGGGTGCTTGCTAAGATTTTTCAGGTTCGAAATTTATTTTTTTTCTTTCACTTACCCCCCCCCCTTTCAATTTGCTTCCGACGCCAATGTTACAAATTAAATTACCAGTATTACCCTATACTCTAGAGTTTAACCTCCTTTTAAAGACTTGATTTTCATGGCAATAAGCTACCATACAATGGTATAAGTGTTCGAACAAGATGCCTTGTTACTTTTAAAAATAATACTACTAAAGATTAAATTGTCTTTATTAGAGGATGGGGAGTAACTTTAGTTACAGAAATGGTTTTGCTATTAAAAGCCCTTTTAAACAAACTTTCGGTCAGAAAAATACTTTAAAATTTATTGAAAATATTAGAACAGAGGAAAGGTCTTACTTTTTTTGCATATTATTCTAGAGGTTATGGTGATCAAAACAACCTTACCTTTTTGACTCTGTAGAATCTTTTTTCATTTAATTCTCATATCTTTCTTATGTAGCATAACTGAACATAATTTGAAAAAGTTGTGAACAAAGTATCAAACATTAAATTCATAAAACATAAAATAAACATAAAATCAATCCTATCGGTACTTTCAGTACTTTGATTAGTATAGGAATTATCGAGTGAAATATCGAGCCCGATGCTGACAAATATTGAATAAGCGATAAATTTTATATACAAAATCTGTTGCGCGAGCGCGCCGACGCGCCGAATACAATTAGCCTTAAAAACAATGTAGCAAACGCCAATGGCATGCGCAAGAGATCAGCTATCAAACAAAAAACAAATGGGAAGACCTGGTTGACAGATGATTAACCAGACTCAACGGGATTCTCATAATAAACAGACTAAGACCACCCCAAAATAGACAATGCGTGGGACTTGAATGGTAGCATTGGCGTCGGAAGCAAATTGAAAGGGGGGGGGCTAAGTGAAAAGAAAAAAATCAAACCTACCAAAAAAACTTGACAGACAAAAAAATGGACAAACAAAAAAATAAAAAAGGGGGGATGTGTCCAAAAACGAAAATCCTATTTCGTGGGGGTGGTGGGGGGGGGGAGGAATCGAGATCGATCGGGGATTAAACTTCTTGCAATACCAATTTTTTTCGATACACTTCCACTTACCCCTTTTTGGTCAAAACTGCAACGTGCCTGTTAAAAGTGGGCGGGGGGGGGGGGGGGGG